>CAUJNA010003425.1:360000-387500 GCA_963377175.1 Effrenium voratum
CAGTGGAATCCTTCCTACGGTCCGATGGAAGGGAATGAAGCTAAGGTTTCTTCAGGGTTCAAGCTCCTTTAGGGTCTTTAGGGCTGCCTTGGGTAAACTGGTCAACCGTAGGAAGCCCCTTGATGATTCCAAAAGTTGAGCCCTTCGCACATTTTGGGTCACTCTAAATGGGCTTTCACAAAAGGGTTCTAGGATGCTACACACATGGCTGTCACTTGGTGCAAACTGGAGCCCGTGAAAATTAGAACTTTCTCCTGCATCCATTTCCTACTTGCGCAAATCCTGCACCCTTCAGGACCCCCGGTCTGAAGGCCCATGGCGGGGGAAAGCGGGCACTTACCCCCTTGGAATCGAATACCCGCGTCATGGAACACCCGCTGTGTCCAGAGCTTCTGTAGGCTTCCTGGTGGTAGGGCATTTTGCCCTCTACGCATGCCATTAATAGATCAACCAGAAGCTGGTTCAAGGCGGTTGACACAAAAGTCGACCTGGCAGACGAACAACCTAATTTTACATACGAAAGCATTGGAGCCTTGAGCAAAGGGGAGCCACTAGTTTGCAGGTGCTATTCTGAACGGAATGGTCAAAATCAACTTGCCCTGGGTGGGGCAGCCAAACAAGCAAACAGAAACACAAAAGCCAGCCAGCAAGCCAGCAAGCCAGCAAGCCAGCAAGCCAGCAAGCCAGCAAGCCAGCAAGCCAGCAAGCCAGCGAGCCAGCCAAACCAAACCAAAGCACAGCAAACCAAGAGAGCACTATCAACCAAGGTAAATTGCAGCCACACACACAGAGACAGCCCTGTTCGAATGGCAACAACACTCTCGCAGGTTGTCCGAATGCCCATCACATCCCGTTTTCAAACATCGCAATCAACACAGGCAGCCTTTGAATGCGTTCGAGCCACACCACGCCGTACTATTGAAAGTCAGAGGGAGTTGCTTATGTCAGGAATTTGCTTTAGTCTTTGAATTTGGCTTCTAGTTGCAGCGATGCCTCTACCACAAAAATAACAACGTGCTCGCTGCAAACGAGGGTTCTTTCCTTGCAAGCCTCTTGTCAGGTCGGTTTGGCATAAGTCATCCAAAGGCACGTGTTATTTCAATGCATGTTTGAATTTGGGTACCTATTTAGCTGCAATACGAAGCAGGGCATCCATTGGTTGCTCCCCTGGATGCTCCAGTATGTTGATGTGGTAGATTGACTTTCAAGACAGGGAAGTCGCTGCACTTTGCGCAGTCCCCAGGCCAGTATCATATCCCGCGAGTACTGCTTGGTAGATCCTTCAAGTGGGAAAATCCGTGACATTGTCGGAGAGCAAGCTGCCGAGCCCCCTGGTAGCGTTTCTGTTGTTCGACAATTGAGCACTTGTGGGCGTGGGTTCCTACTCTCAAAGAACACTCATTCTCAGAAGGAGACATGATGTGACATGATACTGTGGATGGACGAAATCCACTTCGCACCACCTCAAAAGCCCTGGTTTTTGATGACCCCCCTGTAAATACCAAGCAACAATGGTTTTGCATGGCTTCAAAGCGTGGCGCGAACGGATGGCTCCAGGTCGATAGCGCCAACTTCTGCTAGCAAGGCGCCGCATCCCGGGCATCCTGCAAGCGCTCGATCTCCCCGAGGCGAGCCTGAAGCGAGGTGAGGGGCGCCCCTGTTTTTCCATTTGGGGAGAGCCTGAAATTGTGGGAAGCGCCTTTTCGAGCTGTCCAAAAAGAAACTCTAAGCAAATCCACCACTTCAGAGTCCCTAATAAGGGAAAATGCCTGCTCTAGCAAGAAGCAAACACAAGCTGTTCAGGGTTTCCATTGGTGTCGATGGTTTCCTTCTGGAAGAAATCCGGAAGATTAAAGTAACCGCCATCCCATCCCATCCCAAACACCCTGAGCATGAAGGCATCTCCTAAACTAGGAAACACTTTGAAAACCGTTTTTTTTCTCATTAGCGTAACCCCCGTGAAACAGGCAACTGTTCTGTGTGTCGCTTCAGGGACCTGATCTGATCAATACCCTGATATCTCAGGCATTTTGCAATCAACTAATGCCATATCAAGTTGTCCCATTTACATGATATTTATTGATGATATCTCGCGTCAGTGGTCAGTCAGAACTTGACATGCAAAGGTTGTGAGCCCCGCGCCCTCGTAATCTGCACTTGGAGCAGCTGCTGCGTCACGAGTATTTGTCGGTCATCAGTGTGGGAACGCCAAGTTGCAGATGCAACTTACTGGGCTCCAAAGCAGAATGCTCTGGGGCTTCTGCGCCGCCATCCAGCAACTCATCTACAATTGGCATCTGGAAGCGTCAGAATTGCTTACTGACTAGTCATTCTTTTCTCCAGGGCCCGGGTCACCCTGATCATGGTGCCAGAATATCGCATGTTTGTCCAGTTTCTCAAGGTTGTTTTTTAGTGTTCTGGTTTTGCCTGTGAAGGCATTGTGGTTCCAGGACAATCTGCTTTGTCCACCGATTCGTACAAGACAAACCTCTCAATGAAACATGTCTCTTCTTCCGCAGCGGTCAATGGGTCAGCACCCATTGACTCCATGGACTTCTCGGCGCCTCCATGAGCATCGCCAAGGTATCCTTCTGCTGCTCTTGGATGGAGCTGTTGTGAGCCTGCACAAAGCCGCAGCTTCACCACACTGAAGTTGCAAAACGGCCAGGGTAAGCTCGATGAAAGGCAGCGGTGCTGCCTAAAAGTGCACGACAAAGTTGACAGACACATACACCTGTTGCCAACGCCATGCCCATTCAAGTATGTCCATCAGAAAAGCCAGCCCGGATTTAAGGGAGTTGTTCAATGCTAAAGCTCCGTCCCCCACTACACAATTCCTTCACAATTCAATTTGTGTGGAGTGTGGTGCATGTTGGGCGGACCACTCCTCCCAAAAATAGGGGCACAAGCACAAACACAAACAAACACACGCACACCAACACAAGCACGCCCACACCCCCACACCCCCACACACACACACACACACACACGCACACACACGCACACACGCACATGCACCATCACGCACCATCCGGGGGAAGAAAAAAACCATGCCCAATTAAGGGATCCGGTAAGTGACGGCGTCTGTCCTCGTTGGTGGTCTTTGAGCGGAGGAGGTCAACCAGCTCGTCCTGCTCTTTCTCGGCTGCCTCAGGCAGAATAAAAACCGGTCAGCAGCTCGCAAAGAAGGGATCCCACATTAGCCTTTATGGATGGCGTCCGCCTTGGAATGCCCTTCACAACCAGTAGGTCTGGCCGGCCATGTGCTCCACATGCAAACGCAGAACTGACAGTAAGCAGCAGTAAGCATGAAAACGACCGTATACGTACAAATATAAGCATGAAACTACCTTAATCCCCTACCCATTTGCGGCGTGACCATCACGTGCTGACGAAACCGACATTTTCCTGTTCTGATGCTTAAGGGGGGGGGGTGTGGGTGAGGTTGTTTGACGCCCAGCGACGTTCGCTTTGGGAACATGTTGAGTCAGCAGGGTACGGTCATCAGGCAAGGGAAAGCCGGGCACCACTAAGGCACTAGAAGAGGAAGAAACTGGGAACAAATACGTTCATCGCACCCGCCTCTGGTCCTCCCATGTCCTGGATCTTTGCCTGGCATTGCGCTCCCTCGCTGCGCTCGAAGCTGTTCGTGTGTCCCATGGTCTGGATGGTTGCAAGGCTTGCCGATGAGTATGAAGTCAAGTCTATGCTGAGCATTGTTGTTTATACGCATATGCGATCCAAGTTATCAGGTTCAGGCGCGTAGAGCAATGCTGCCAGCGCGGCCTTCACAAGCATGGTTGCAAACGGCGCAAGACGGTTCATTCTAGGACGCCCGACAGGCGACAGAAGGGCGGCATGCCAGAGAGATGCTAGAGTAGTCGCACACTGTTGCCAGCTGTTTGCATTGCTACCCCCAATCACTTGGGCACATTCACCATTGGAAGGGCCAGCAAAGCAACGCATCCAGTCAGCATTGGCCTCCCAATTCACTCACCGCTTGCAACGTCAGCACGTGATTGCTACCGATGCTTGACAGGCGCAATCGTATAATAATTACAAATGCCTTGCGCCTTTGTTTGTGTCGCGCCATGCTGCGCCCAATGCTCATAGACCCAGTTCAACCCCCACCTGCCATGCCAAGCATGCCTGTCCCACCCGAAAAGGCCAGCACACAAAACAACACTGCGCAGCACTGCCTGGCACACACACACACACGCACATACAAACACACCCAAAGACACAAGCACACAAACTTGCAAACTCGCGCCCAGCCACCCACCCAACCACCACCCCAACCGACCGACCGATCGACCGACCGACCGAACAACCAACCAACCAACAAACAAGCACACCACAAACACCCATACATGCACATCGTGCGCATGCGCACACGCACGCGTTGCATGCTGGTCTTACAAATAAGAAAGGACCGTATTGGTGACTGAAGGTCAACTCACCTTTTCTAGAAATTAACGCTGAGGTTGGATTGCAGCGAAGACTGCCCCTGCCCTCAAGGCGCCTGCAGCCTGCTAATCTCCTGATTCAGCTCCTGCGCAATTGTCATGCACGCTCGAAGGCGAGATCTGCTGACAACATACCACCAACACCATGCCCATGTGGTTGCGTGTCAACCACACAACAACATACCACCAACACTGATGTGGTTGCGTGTCAAACCAAGAAAGCAAAATGGTTTGAAGGTTCCCATCCCCCCAAAGGTTTGTCTATTGTTCATGCGATTCATGTACCACCAAAGCCATGAAATCTCCGTCTCCTCCAGCTGGCCGTCACTACTGCTCTTCAGGGCCTCTAGCTCCTGCACCTTCGCCTGTGAGCAACACACACGACGCCAAGGCGAAAAGGCAAAAAGTCTGCGGATTGATTTGCTGTACATGGGCCATTAAAACAATACCATTAGAAGAGTCGTCCTTTTCGTAAGAGGTGCTCTCTTGGGTTCCACTTGAATTTGAAGGAAATAGACCTTTTTTGTTCAGAGTTGCGGGGTTGCGTCATCTTCTCCACTGCAATGCTTCTGAAAGGAGGAAAGCACAAAGCCTTGACTCGACACAGGCAGGGTACTGAGCGCCAACGAACAGTTCTGAATAATAAGGGGCTGCCCATTGTTAGTAGAGGATGGATGTCCATTTCAAGAAAAGCACTCTGATGAGTCCAGTCTGACATTCCGAAATTCTGTCTTTGACTGTCATTTTGGGGAGACAGGGTGCCTGCGTTCTAAAAGCAATGCAGGCCGTGGCCGCCCTTTTAAAGGGTTGACCATCCTTTGCACGCAGAAGTCATTCCTTTCAACCTCACTGGTTCCCTGGCTTTTCCGTGGCAAAAGCCAGTCCGAGGTCATGTTGATTGGTCCAAGGACCCGGAGAAACAATCATTGCGCAGGGGCCGGTCAAAGGGCCAAGGGTCGCTGGCTACATCCGCCAAATCGCCTCCTCAAAATGTGCGCCATGGGGGGGCCTGGCTTGAGTATGGACACAAGCCACGGTTGTGACAAAAAGAAGCCTGTTCAGGAAGCGCTGCTGCAGCCTAGTTGAACACTGATAATGGAGGCCAACCATTTCTTTGAGTGTTTTTTTAGAAAGGAGCCAGCCAGCCAAGAGCAAAAGGAATCAAGTTGGAGTAGTCTTCGCATTATTTCTCTTCAGCTTTCTACTGGCCCCTCTCTCCACATGCCATGAGCTCCGAAGTCAAAGTTTGGCATCCCAGGGCGGCCTCCAACTCCTCAACCGTAAGGCCCTCATCCACGACGCCAGTCTTGGCCTCACATTGCTGCCACCCTCGTTGGGATGGTGATGCACCATGGTCACAAACTAACGACCAAGGGGTGGACTGTTCAAATGGCTGTTCACCTTACGAGGCCTGCTGAAATCCTTACAGCTATTCCAAGGACTTGTGCTTCGCAAGGGTCAATCGTGGATGTAAAGCCAAACTCTGTCTCAAACGGCTGTTTTCAAGCACCGCGCCATGACTTAGGACATGGTCTAGCTGGTTTACATGCCTTCACCGATTACGGTGCTGAGCAAGAGAGCCATCACATATGTGGAAAGAGTTGGCAAGGCAGTGAACATGCCGAAAACTACGTCCGATGCAAAAGACAAAGAGCAAAAAACGGCTGCACGGTGCTGTCTACCAGGGCCTGTCTCTTGCCTTTCCAAGAGCTAGGGTGCCATGCTCGCGAGAGGTGGACACGCACGTTGGACTCCGCGTTGGCCTGATTGGGGCCGGATTGGGCCCGCGCGATGAATCTCAACAGGGTCCAACATCACAACACTCATTGGAAGAGTCTGGCAAGACTCAACTGGCTCTTTGTTGATGGTCTACACCCAATGCGCACGGAAAGTGTATGCGCCGGTTTCTTGTTGGGTCGACACACGTTGACAGCTAAGGAAAAGGACCAATTTCAGTGGGAAAACACATTCCTACTAGCGACACGATTTCTCTTAAACTGGTGTGTGAATCTCATAGAAGCCTGTCAGCGGGGCTACTTGTTTGCAGGGCCCAGGAGAACGGGTACCACCAAGGAGCCTAACACACACCTCACATGCCCCGGGCTGGTCCTCAAGGGCGGCTTCATGTCCATAAGTGCTCCAAAACAAACAACACCCTGCCAAGCAGCACATCCTCCATGGTGGCCAAAGTTGGTTCACCAACCCAGGAATGGAGCTGAGTACATTTGAAGGAAACAGCATGCTTGCACTAAATGCATCTAAGCCCCGAAACGAATCCAAACAAAAGCAGCCCAACACCCCAAAGCTGCCCATTTCGTTCCGAATCCACCCTGACTGGAAAGGCATCCCCAAGCCGACCTCCAACAAGCCCCGCCCTTGCACGCGCCCTCTTGCAATGGGGTGGTTGGGAGGGAGCCTGAGCCAAGGGTTTTAACTGAAAGATCCGCAATGTGCCGTGGTGGCCATATCCAATGAACCAAACATCCTCACGTACGATCCCTGGAAATAAGCGGCACCATATCAAGTCGCAATGAGCTCAAGTCGTGCAGCCAACCTTCCTCAGCCCTGGCCCTACCCATTACCAGCATACCTGCCTTCATCTCTTCCAACGCCTTCTGCGAGTCTGACACCTTCCGATGCGGGCTTGCCGCATGTCTGAACAACAACACGTTGGGCTCTCGGAGCCTGCCGTCACTGGCAAAGACGCTGGGGGTATGATGGAATTCTCAATCGACCAGCTGCGTTGATCGGTACGGCGCTTGTTCAAACTCCGACGGGAATGTTGCAATTAATTCAGTCCAACTCAGTCCCTCCACTTTGTCACGTCTGGCATTGTGGGCATCCTCATGCCACTGCAATAAAACTTTGGAAACATCAATGGTCTGAGGCTGGGGAAACATCTGCCGCCCAGATTACAACCACCAGCGGAACTTACCAAACACAAGAACAAATGAGGCGGCTCAGGCGTGTCGCAGCAAGTTTTGCAGAAGCTCAGCATCCTCCACCCTCAAAGCCGACAAATCTTCAGTGGGCCGCCTTCTGGTCCGCAGCTGCCTTGGCTTGCCATCAGCCGGGCGGCAAAAAGCGCAGTCTGCCAATCCAAATGTTGAGGTAGAGGTATGATCCCAACACCGCATCCCCAATGAATGCCAGCATGGAACCTCTCATGCAAATCAGGGTCCCAGCAACCCACCCTCCCTTTTAACTGACGTTCCCAAAGAAATCACCTCTTCTACCAAAAGAAAATCTGGTTCTCTGAAAATGCTCACCCTCGGGTTGCAAGTTGTACGCCCCCCCTCTCGCCTATTTTCCCCGTAGACTTCATATGATGTCCCCCAGGCATTCGCCCTGAAACCCGCCGGCACCATGGGCACAAAACTAAACTGGTGCGGGCCTGTGCTCGGACTCGCCATCTTGCCAGCCACAGAACTACCATTGCTGTATAATATGGGAACTTCCTTGCAACACGATATGGAAAGAAACATTGTGTTCTCAATCCTGTTGGCTTGACATCGCCGCACACACACACACACACACACGCGCGGGCGCGCGCACACACACACACACACAGACACACACACACAGACACACACACACACATACAGACACACACACACAGACACACACACAGACACACACACACACACAGACACACACACACAGACACAGACACACAGACACACAGACACACAGACACAGAGACACAGAGACACAGAGACACAGAGACACAGAGACACAGAGACACAGAGACACAGAGACACAGAGACACAGAGACACAGAGACACAGAGACACAGAGACACAGAGACACAGAGACACAGAGACACAGAGACACAGAGACACAGAGACACAGAGACACAGAGACACAGAGACACAGAGACACAGAGACACAGAGACACAGAGACACACACAGAGACACAGAGACACAGACACAGAGACACAGACACACACAGAGACACACACAGACACACAGACACACACAGACACACACAGACACACACAGACACACACACACAGACACACACAGACACACACAGACACACACAGACACACACAGACACACACACACACACAGACACACACACACAGACACACACACACACACACACACACACAGACACACACACACACAGACACACACACACACAGACACACACACACACAGACACACACAGACACACACACACAGACACACACACAGACACACACAGACACAGACACAGACACACACAGACACACACAGACACAGACAGACACACACAGACACACACAAACACACACAGACACACACACACACACACAGACACACACAGACACACAGAGACACACAGAGACACACAGAGACACACAGACACACACAGACACACACAGACACACAGACACACACAGACACACACAGAGACACACAGAGACACACAGAGACACACAGAGACAGAGACACACAGAGACACACAGAGACACACAGAGACACACACACACAGAGACACACAGAGACACACAGAGACACACAGACACACACAGACACACACAGACACACACACAGACACACACACAGACACACACACAGACACACACACAGACACACACACAGACACACACACACACACACAGACACACACACACACAGACACACACACACACACACAGACACACACACACACAGACACACACACACACAGACACACACACAGACACACACAGACACACACAGACACAGACACACAGACACACACAACACAGACACACACAGACACACACAGACACACACAGACACACACAGACACACACACACAGACACAAACAGACACACACAGACACACACAGACACACACAGACACACACAGACACACACAGACACACACAGACACACACAGACACACACACACAGAAACACACACACAGACACACAGAGACACACAGAGACACACAGAGACACACAGACACACAGACACACACACACACACAGACACACACACACACAGACACACACAGACACACACAGACACACACACAGACACACACAGACACACACAGACACACACAGACACACACAGACACACACAGACACACACAGACACACACAGACACACACAGACACACACAGACACACACAGACACACACAGACACACACACAGACACACACAGACACACACAGACACACACAGACACACACAGACACACACAGACACACACAGACACACACAGACACACACAGACACACACAGACACACACAGACACACACAGACACACACAGACACACACAGACACACAGACACACACAGACACACACAGACACACACAGACACACACAGACACACACAGACACACACAGACACACACAGACACACACAGACACACACAGACACACACAGACACACACAGACACACACAGACACACACAGACACACACAGACACACACAGACACACACAGACACACACAGACACACACAGACACACACAGACACACACAGACACACACAGACACACACAGACACACACAGACACACACAGACACACACAGACACACAGAGACACACAGAGACACACAGAGACACACACAGAGACACACAGAGACACACAGAGACACACAGAGACACACAGAGACACACAGAGACACACAGAGACACACAGAGACACACAGAGACACACAGAGACACACACACACAGAGACACACAGAGAGACACACAGAGACACACAGAAACACACAGAGACACATAGAGACACACAGAGACACACACACACACACACACGCTGATCTGACTGCTTCAACTTGGCTGTTCAAGAATGATTGTTTTTTTCTTGGCGGCAGGTGTAGGCAAGGGTAGCCAACAGCATGACGATACACATGCCAAAATTCAACAGATCTCACCACCGGATTGAGGCCTTCTAACAGGGTCAGTCAGTTGGTCCACCCCAGCCAGGGAAACGTGTGGATGAACAATTGCACATTCATCAACTCCGGTTGAAGTTGGTGCCTTCCGGAGAAAAAGTGCACAAATCCTTGAGATTCCATGATTGGAGAATCACTCATATGAAAGTCAAGCAAGTCAGCAGCTGCCAAGAACTCGGTGTTGCATTGGCCTTGCAAAGCAATGTGCTCATCATAGGCCTCAAAGCTGAAAAAGTCAAATCACAACAATCACACTGAAACTCTGCTTTACAAGCTGTTCCCAATTCCACTGGGCTGATTCAAAACTAACAGCTTCCTCGAGTGGGAGTGGCCAGCGAGCCACACCCCAGGCTGCTTGCCAACTCAATAAGTACCGTGCATCCCTTGATGATGCCTTTCTTGGTGTGAAGCATTAATGCGACCACTCCAGGGGACAGGGGGCGTGGACAGCATTCAGCGATTCAGGGCGCAAAGAGCGGCCTTCGACTCGCCCCCTTGCCAAGGGCACCAACTTCTCCTCCCAGTCCCGCCGCTCTTTCTCGATCTCCTCACTGCCCATGGAGGTCAGCTGGGCCTCGATCGCGCCGCGTTCCCCTCGCATCCACTTGCTCGGTACCCCTTTCCGCGTATGCGGTTGGGCCGCAGGGTAAGGCCGCTTTTAAGATAGCGTTGACTGGTAGTTTGGGGCTGGAGGGTGTGAACATTGAGGATGGCCCGCGAATCAACTTCTGGATAAAGGCAGCCAACAAATCAGCTCCTAATGCAAGCCATCCAAACTCCTCAATTTCTGCGTGGGCAGGGGCGACATGGAGCGATCCTTTTGGACCCTTCCAAAAGGAGCAGCACATAGAAGAAGAATGCAAAATCATCAGATCCAATAAAAGCCGTACGGTCTGACCAGGTCATAAGCTCTCAGCCTCAAAGATCGCAAGACTTCCTGGGAGCCCAACAATGCGAGACCTTCCCTATTTGCTTGTTCAGCAGCCAAACATTTACAGCCATCTGTCATGTCCCGACCCCCCTCAGGTACCCCATGTTCATGACTTGAATTGGATTTGTTCTAAACTCACCTTGCCGTTCTACGGTTTGCCCCGCATGAGTGTCTCTCAAAATGGTGCACCCCCTTTCGATCGAAACCAAAAGGACCTGTTGCCATCTTAGGGGCCCATGTTGAGAAACCCTCTCACCTGGAGCTTGGCGTTCTCCTCCTGCAGCTGGCGGATGAGCTCTGCCGTGGGGTCTAGCTGCTTCTTCACCTAACGTGCGATGTCTTGTGCGTGACATACGGGATGTCTCAAAAATCAGTTGGGACCGCTTTCAGGATAGTTCGGAAAGCAGGCAGGTAACAAAGCAAGAGGAAAAGTCAGCAACGGCCTGCCTGTCTTTCCCAACCAGCGACCAAAGAAGTGACAACCGGCATTAGCACGTCAAGCAGTTGATTCCCATGTTTTATTTCAAGAAAGCCAACCCACCTTTGAACCAATGCAGGGGATGCTGCTTCCTCGCTAGCATCATGTTTGGAAATCACAGCACTGACCGCCTCGTTTGTGTGACGCTATCAGGTTGCACGACATGCCAAATGGGGTGCTGCAAACCCTCAAGGGCATAGCTTTCCTCATCGTTCAAAGTTGCCTTTCTTGGGCCAAAGGGTAGAAGCAACTTCCCCAAGTCTAAAATGCCAACCTCATGAAGCTTCATGCGCAAAACACAAAACAACTGCCATCGGCAGTCAAGGTCTGGTCTTGACAAGGATGGAACCATTCCCCGCCTTCACCGGCATCTTCTTGGCGTTGTCTGCGAAGCGCAGCCTGCAGAACAAACTGGAATAATTGTCAGACAAAGAAATCGATCTGGACACCCATCCATCGCCCCAGCTGCGATTGAAATGCTTCGTTGCGTTCGGAGCTCGAAGAGACTGAGGCGAGGAAACAAACTGAAAACAAGCCACCCACAGCTTTCCATGCCACTCTCATGTGATTGTGAATCTTGATTTTCCGTGCGGAAGGTTGCTGTGCCAGGCTAGCCAACTTGCGTCAAGCTTCAATGAGTTCCAGGCACAACAAACACCAGTTTTTGCAAAAAAGTCCAAGCCATAAAAAGCCATGGCAATAACTTTTGCCCAAAGCAGATGCTCATGCGGGGTGCAACTACTAGAGCACAGCCACTTAATCATCTAAGCTCTTCAACCTCTCCAAGTACGGCACGTGGATAGCGTGTCGTTGTAGTTGATGTCCGCAGGAGAAAGCGCAGCAATCATCACCTCGCAGCTCATGCGCCTAACTTTGGGAAGGACAAGCTAAAGAGAGCAAAATGGCAGGGAATCCTGTAGTTGCTAAACAAAGCGGATGCGCTGGTTACTGCTTGGGCTATGTAGCATGGTGGACAACAAGAAGAGCTGTTCATTGTTGGTGGCTGCTTCTAGGTCAAATCAAATGCGATTTTTTACCCGCTCCCCCCTTGCCTTAAAACAAACCAATACAGTGTCAAGACAAGTCTATACAAAAACTGTGCTCGCTGAAGGGCCAGTGTTGAGTTGTTGTCTCCTACTGCTTTATTTAATTCCCATTGGCAACCCAGAACCTTGCGTTCAAAGACTGCTCTTGAGTTATTTGGGGGAGGACTACCAGGTTCAAAGCAAATGCAGCCTTTACCTATAAGAATGTCCACCTCCCAAGGTCACCACCCCAAGCATCCACGTCCAGCAGGCATAAGCAGGGGCCCGGGCCGTCACAGCGTTGCCGCCCAAGCTTTCAGCCAAGAGCTTGGTGAGCTTGTCGCTATGGTTGACCTCGGAGCGAATCAAAAGCTGTGGCCCATAGATGTACCAAAATGGCCCCCTTGCTACATGGAACGTCATGGAACCAAAAACGAAAACCTGCGGTTTGCCCTAGCTCTTGAGTTTTGAACAGCCAAATTGAAAGAAACAAAGACCCAGTGGCTACATGCACCCGCTAACTACAAGAAGTGAGCAGCTCCATCACCTCCTAGAACACATCTGGCCATGGTGGGAGCTTTTGGCTGGGCATGGGGGCTGTCAATGGACCAAGTCATTTTCCAGTCCCTCATTGCCTCCAAGCAGCACACACACATTGATTCATTTGGTCTGACACACACACACATATTGTTTCATTTGTTTGTTTATGACATGTACCCCAAACCATCTATCCGCATCTAACCTCCGCCCTCGAAGGCAAGTTGCTCGCTCGCCCTTGCAGAGCTGCACCAGGCCTTGGCTCATGCAACACGGGGCTCACGTTGGCCTCCATGGCTCAGGCGGCAAAACGCAATGGTGCAATGAACCGAGTGCTTGGGAACACCTTGATTGAAATTCGAAAAAACACTTCCGTTGGTTTAGGGCAAAGCCAAGTTTGGTGAGCTCTCTTCCTTTGACCCTGTCGATTCCTTCCACTCGCCCTGACTATGTCGACGTGTCAGCCCAACGGGTACCTACAGAAAAAATCTACAACTGTCCCACTTCAGATGCGATCATTTGATGCAAAGGCAGGACAAAGATCTTGACATGTCATGGCCCCACAAGCACCTTTTCAAGTCGTTGGTTGCTGGTTGGTTGGCTTTCGTTGAACCTTTAAAGGCTGGACACACGTGACGCATACCTGCACTAGCTTGCAGGCTGGCAGGTCACCAGGGTTTTTTTGGGCACGTTTCCAGTCACCGGGGAGACTTGCAAGAAAGCGGTAGCCTGAATTTCCAAAGGGCCTGGCAAAACGGGGTTGGCCTGAAAAAAAAAGAGGCTCGCACTGTTGGACCAGCATGGCAACACCCCGAACGCCGATTTGTCCAAAGCTCGGCTTTGCCGAGAGTTGGCGCAGGCCACCCCCCGAAACCCCCCCGCCCGGCTGCCCGAGCACTGGCGCTCGGGGGATCCGAGAGGCACTGCCCCAGGGACGACAGCGACTGGTTGATGGCGATGCCCTCCTCGAGCCCAACACCGGTGAGGCCTCGGATTCACTCCATCCGAGCGCGGAATGTCGTGGAATCCAAGAGTCTACGGGAGTCACTGGGCTTACACATATGTTAACCCACATGCCACTAAAGCCAGAACACCAAGTGCACCGGCAAGCTATGGCGAATATGTGACTTGTCCCCCTGCAACAGCCCAAAAGCCTGAGAGCCAAAGCACGGGAGATCCGCATCGGGAACTGCCAATCAAGACGAATTTGAGGCACATGCGCTATAAGCCAGTCTTCCTGATTACACGACTTGCTGACTCCTATCGCAAAGTTGCGCGCATGAAAGTATTAGCTCAAACCGAGTTGCTATGCTGGGTCAAAATGAGACTGGACTCAGCCATGTTTTGCCAGGTTGCGAAATCAATATTATATATCAACATAAGAAACATGATTGGTTTCCTTGTTGTTTCCCTCTCAGCCCATTATTTTGCGTCATGACCCCATTTTTTGAGGGTGCTTAGGGAGACTCCAGGTTCCCACGAAAATACCCCCCCCCCCAATTTTATCAGACAAAAAATAGGGTTAGTCTATCTTGATTTTGAGCCTGCTACGGGGGTCTTCAACACATACCCCACCCAAATGCCTCCCCGCCCAATCCGTCAACGAATCCCCGCCTGTGTCGTGGGCGCGCTCGCTGCCCGCCAGGTCCACCAGGCACAGCTTGGAGCGGAACTCCTCCACCCAGCCGCCGCGCTTCACCTGTCGCATGACCAAAAAAAGGCGCGAGGGGGGTCCAAAAATCGAGGCCTTCTCACCAACTTGCATGGAACAGTTCTGACGTTTGGGGGGTCCTGGGGTTTTCCAGCACCATGTTGGGGAGGGTCAACAAGAACGGCAACCCGCCCACCCTTTTCACGTGGAACCTGACGTTCGGGGGGTGCTGGTTTGGAAAAAGTTGAAGGGAAGGGGTCCCTGTCAGGTTCCATGTGAAAAGGGTGGGAGGCGAACCTCGAAAGGGAACCTTTGTAAAATGGAAAGAAGGACAAAAACCTGCGGTGCCCTGGTCCCCTGACTGAATTTTGACCCATAGGCAAATGGAAATAAGCCAGAGCAGCCCACACAAGCCACACAACAAGAAGGCAGGCAGGCAAACAGGCAGGCAGGCAGGCAAGCAAGCAAATAAACCGCATTATTGGACAACTCGATTATGGCTAGAGTTGCGCACCTCAACCACTAGGAGTGAATTATGGAGCTCTTGGCAAAACGGCCTTCTGAGAAGTAGTGGTCGGGGGGTGGCCCAAAGCAAGGTCCCAAATCATCAGGTTGTTGGTTTTGACAGGCTATCCGGGGAGCGATTTGTTGGCTCGCAAAAACCAGGGTTCGTTGCCGCTCCGTGCCGGGCTGCTCCCACCAATCCAAAGCAGGAGAAAATCGTCAGCACTCTCGGGTCGAAAGAAATGGGATGGTGGACGTGGAAATCAGTTGATCAATCGAACACAGCTGTGGCTCAAAAACATGTAAACTGGCACCTTGGTAAATGGAACCAAAGACTCAAACCTGCGAAACCCTAGCTCTTAAACTTTGAGCCACACCCACACAATGAGCGTTGAAGGTCATCCCCATCGAACATGAACTTGACTGTGCTTCTACACGTCCGTCTCGCCCACCTCCTTCCTGAAGCGCACGATGAAGAGTGTATGCCCGCGGGAAGACTCGGGGTTCATCCCTGTGGCACCTCAGGGAAATGTGAGCGTCCTGGCATCTTCCCATTGAAATGCGGGGCCGCAATTGGCTAATGCCAAGTTGTTGTGGCCAAGGCATCTCTTGTCGTCACATCTGCATTCTTTGAAGGTGTACTGTGTACTTTACCCGGCGGGCCTGGTGGTCACTGGTGCAAACCGCACAAAGGACCCCAGGACACTGCCAATTCACTGGCCAATCTTCAAACGAGATGCCTTTGGGGGAAGTGTGGCATGATGCAGTGGCCAATTTAGAGCCGAACATCACTTAGCATTCCAACCTCAGAATGAGGCGTCACCTGTACATCTATCAACGAGCAAAGGCATCAGCCCAAAACTGCACGTTCGTCTCTGCCAAGTAGCGGATGGAACGATTCGCATCGCCCATCTTTCGAAACGACTCCGCCTGGCTTTTGGGCCAACTTATGTACGAAGGAACTCCGAGTCACTGTCAGCTTGTCTATCTGAGCTATCTGACCATGGGCCGATCTAGCCGTCGGCTGCCAGTTCACTTCCCAAACCCTTGCTCCCTTCTTCCCCAGAAACACACCAACCGAAGCGGCTAAACGGCCCCATCCACTTGCCTTACAACGTGTATGTGCTGCAAATCTACAACTTCAAGACTAGACAGGGCGGATCGTGCTGTCAAGCTTTGCTGCAGAACATCGACGTATACTTTTCACCATATGCCCAAAGAAACACTTCACCCGCTGCTGCATGATCCAAGCCATCAAACATGGAATTGTGTTATTGTTCCTCGTGACTAGTTGGCTTGGACACTCCTCAAAGTAAAAAGCAGCATGCCGCACACCGTGCTGCACGACAGCAACATTTGCCCCGCGCATGCGTGTTTGTTCTCAAGAGCCTAACCAACTGGCAATCGGTAAACTACATCAAACTCATGAACAACGAACGGCAACAGAGTCGAAATGCAATTTCAAAAAATACAAAGTTGACATGTCGTGATTCAACCCCTCCGGGGAGCAAATGGATGGTGCTGCACCATGATACTGATGGTCAGAGCCCTGTGAAGCCACTGCGTAAGCGTGGGAAAGTGTTGACATGCCCCCCCCCCAAAAAAAAACAAGAAAAACAAGAAAAAAGAGAAAGAGCCCTCCCTGGAGCGCGTTGGCTTCAGGACTAGCGGATCCTCATAAAACTGCTATTATGTGTTGATGTACGGCTTGAAGCATGTAAACCCATGCAAAGCCCCAGCGTACAGCTGACACACACACACACACACACCGCACAGCGAGCAGCTGAGCCTTATCATGGTTGCTGCAAGCTCTCCAAATCTTGTCCATGTTCTTGCGATCCTTCGGATCATAGATGAATACCTTGCCAGCGAATCATCAAATAAGTGCAATACATCACACGACAAAATCAAGGAAGGCAGCGGCCTCTGTTCGACCGCTTCGACTAAACAACCTGTATTCGCCTAGGCGCTTCACCCTTGTTGTTGAAAACATTCAGCTTCTGCCGCTCCTTCTTTCGAGGTTCCAGCAAGTCATACACCTCATCCATGTAAACTTCCACCATCGCGATTTCGACCTCACACAGCACACAATGCCCCATGACCACACTGAGTTCCACGACCCTGGTCCAATCTAATGTCATAGCCTATACTATCCCTGCGCAAGCATAGTATTAGCCGGCACTTGATAGTGAAGCAGTAAAGCATGCGAACACATGGCTGAGAGGGGATTTAGAACACATTCATGACCGACCAGTTTCGCAACAACTCATGGCAGCAACTTCGGTTGCCTCGCTTTTTATCCATAAGTGCATCCGGGGGGCATGGTACCTCACATCCGGATTTGTGTTTCCCTCCACTACATCGAAGACCGCTTTCACTGTCCGGGGGATAATGCCCCAGTTCGGCGCATCACCCACGACTGAGTAGGATTTGCCACAGCCTGACTGGCCATAGGCAAACCTCAGTTCACAAGCGTCGTCAGAACATGGCGTTCCAATGAACTACGTTTTTAGGAGATAGACAGGACTTCTGCACAAGTTGCCAGAACTTGACCAACTTCACAAGCATTCCAATGAGGAAATTGAAACAAACAATTACATGGGAGGCAAAGCAATAAAACGGGCGTACCACGATTTGGCCCTCGCGCTCCATGGGTAACGAGCGCTTCCCGTGTCATATCTCCACCCAGATTCGACATTCGCCAATCGAAACAAACAGTCTGCCTCAATCGGGAGAGGATTCCGAGCAAATGCCCTTGCCAATGCCACCTGGCGGCACAGTGCAGTTGTACCCCTTGAGGGCATTCTTCATGACGGTTTGACCGATGTCACTCCAAACCATGTCTTGGTCAACCTAAGCTCAGCACTAAACAGGCCACGGGGCCGAAGCCCCCCTTTGATTCTGCCATGCACAAAACTGAAATATCTCGCCGGGAGAAGGCACGTAATTCGCTCCTATCCGCATGCATCACGGATGGCTCGCTGACACTTCAAACGAGCAGTCCCGGAAGTCCACAAAGTCTCATCCCCGAAACAGCATGCAAAGCGCACTCATGCAGGAAAAGGCTGGCGCTGAGGTGCGAGGCGCCATGCAGCCAAGTTGCATATTTGGAGTTCGGGCCATCAGGTATTCCTGACTCAACACAAATACGAGAGTGTGGGAACAACTCTTCGCCTGCATGTGCAGTCGCCAGCGCAGCAAAATGCTATGTCATCAAATTGAACAGGTTGCACTAGGGTCACTCGCACAAACTGTTCCTTGAGGTCAAAGGGATCGTCAGTATGAACGAAGAAATAGATTTGGACAGCCGCTGTGGTTGCCCCTCCGGAAACCCCTCCAAAGGAGCTCTTGCTTCGCACTAATCAAAGGATTCCTATCTGTGTGAATGGATCAATCCCTGCAAATGGCGTGCAACCCCAATGAACAACCTCTTTCGAATCACAGTTCTCCGAAATGGCTCGTGTTCGAGTGTATTGTTGCTTCTTCCAAGGATCTGAAGCCAGGCCGGTCAGGATCATCCATAGAGCCATCACAGCTCCACCAGCTCCGGTCGAAGGCATAGGACCGCGGCTCCGCAGTCATGTCCTGAGTTGCCCATGGGCCATTGAGCTTTGGTCTTGCTCTGGGGACTGAGTCTGTGCTTTGGCAGGGTTGAAGCAAAGCTACAAAAAGGCAAACCCAATCGCATCTCTCAATCACTTCCGCGAGATGAAAACCAGTCGCTCATGGGGTGTGATTGGTCAAGTCATCCCAGGATCGAGCCATACCCCTCGCTGCATGCCCAAGTCACAGCCCTTCTCATGAGCACAAATCAACGCCAGCCCGCAGAAGGGTTTCGGGTCGCATAGAGCCCAAGCAGTGGTTCCGTTGGACCATGTTCAGGAAAAAGGTCCCTTTCAAAGCAGCAGGCAACAAAGGGACGCCAACTGAGTTTCCACCACCTTTCCTGTTCAACTGCGGATGTCCTTTTTCATGTGTTAGGTAAGAGAGTATGGCAAAGTTCCATATACATACTCCATGAATGTCAGTAAGGCAAATGAGGCATGGAGCGAAACGTGCTGTCTACACACCATGCAAGAAGCCTTCCATCATTCCAAGCCAGCTGGCCTGCAGCTGCAACTCGCCACTTTTTTGTGTCAAACCTCTGGAGACTTTCAGGGCCTACGCTCCGCGTAGAGCCCCAGCATACGCAAGTCGTGCTGACATCCAGGCAGCATTCAATATGTTGTGGAACAAGGAGCGGGTCCTTCAACCGTACCACCATAAATGCCATCATCTACAAGCGATCTATGAGGCATTATTCTTTCAAAGCAATAGGCATGCTCACTGCAGCTGTTGGGCTAGCTTGGGTGGGGGTCGGAATCTAAGTGTTCATGTGGAGGATTCCCTCCCCAATGCAAAGTCACCACAAGCGGTGACACAAATAAATAAATCATGCATACCTTCAAGTCATGTTCTCAAGCTGCAGTTCAATCGCTTCTCCTGCTGGACTTCTTACGCTTACGTGGCAAAGTAAACCAGCAACGCCAGCCGGCCATGAAACTGGTCTCGTGCGCTGCAGGTCTGGCGTGTTTTGGGAGGGTCGTCGCCCTGTTGGATGGACCGCCATAAACAAGTCATGACCATTCGGACCATGAGTGACTCAAACGGGGGGCTCTATCCTGGGACTGTGTGGTGGTCATCGTTGCTTATTCTCTGAGAGCAAATCCTGGCAAAAACGCAACAAATACCATATTAAAGCCTCGTCCTTTTTCGCTTGAAGGGTGGTTTGTCTAGGTCCTTCCCAGCTCAAAAGCTAAAGGCCTTAGATCTAGGAGACTGTTTTGGGTTCATGTTTCATGGCATCTTTGTGTGTGGTTGTGGGCGTTGGTATAGGCAGCAGCCTTGGCCTGTACGTTCAGGGGTTATCTGAGTTCTGGAACCTGAGACTAGGTGTTGGGAATACTAAACGTAGAATTGGAAGTCTAAATAAGTACAGGGCGGCTGTGGGGTCGTGCTGACCTGGTTGCCAAGGCACATTTGGGTCATAGATTTTGGTCACTGCGCAGCCAGCGCCTTTCTCAGCCGTGCCTTCCATCTCGACCACCTGAAGCTTTGAGAAATGGGATCAAATGCAGTTGCCACCCTTGCATCTTGAGCATGGCATGCATGCAGTGGACAGTTGGCAACTCCATTTGTCTGTGGCTTACCTTGGACATCTGTTGGGAAGTTGTCCATTGCTACACATCTGGAGCTTGCCGCCGAATGGGTTGCCTTTGCTTTCTGAGACCTTTGCAATCGCACGCCTCCAAATCAGAAAACCGAAATAGCCAAGAGCGATGAAGCTTATGCTTAGGTGATATAACTAAGTTATCCCGCCTTAGAAAATCAAACGCTGGTTGCAACTCCTTAAAGCTACCAGGTTACGTAACACAATCTGTTGTTTGCTTGATGACCGCCACCCGCAACGCCCAAGCTGTTCGTAAACGCTAGCGGAGTTGATCGAGCAATCCGATTCAAAGTTCGACAAGCAATGGCCTAGACCAACATAGCCTTTGCTTTGTACTACCTTTCCCAAAAGGCGGCTCCGGCCCCTTGACGATTGATCTCGATCAATTCATTTCGAGTCCAGAGCCACCCCCATGCAATTCCGAGAGAAAAGGAGCCACGTGTTAGTTTCTAGGGTCCATTCAATGTTGTCCTTCATTTCCAACCCCACGCCCACGACTCAAACCCAGGGGTGCTGGATCAAGTGAAGATTAGGGGCGCACTGACCTTAAGTGCTAGCAATAGCACAAATCGCAACGGTATGCCCATCCCTCACACAAGCACCCACTTGTTTAAGCCTAGTGGCGCGTTGGCAGGTGGCCTCTCTGCCAGGTGTACCATCCGGCCTGGCTGAGCTTGGCTGCGCAAAATCAAACAAAGCATGATTGCAGAAAGATAAGGCGGTTTCTCTTAAGCGACCTGACTTGAGGCGCCTACCTGTTGTCCAAAGCTCTCGTGGCACCTGTTAGCATGCGCTTCCGAGAACGCTCCTTACCACGTGGTTTGACCCCGAACTATTTGTTTGCCGAGCCTAAACGCTTGGTGCTAGCTCTCAGGCTTTCTACCAAGAGAAAGAAACAAGCAACACATCTATGAAGTCGACCTCACCAAGTCTTCTGTCCGCTTTACACGTGACATTACTTTTCATCCATGACACCTTGTCACGGTTTCAATCAAACTGCCATTGGATACCTGCAAATTGGCTTGGCATGGGGGCAAGCCCTTGCTGCAATGAGGTGCTGCCTGCTAGTCAACGAAAAAGCCTTGCATTCAATCTGCACGTGCAGCTTCCCTTGGTCTCAATGGGTACTTTCGGAAAGGAACAACTCAAATGACTTTTGCTCAGTGCCCAGGCCTCTTGACGAACATAGGCCGAAGCCGCACGCACACCTCAGATCATCCGCAGCCCGCCCCGCATGTTCCCCCAGTTAAGGGCGGGAACGCATCTGCAGCGGCGTTGCTCGCAACTTTCTGTCCATCTGGCGCCCTGGTCATGGTTCCTGAAGTCCAATTGAATGTGTTGCAGCCCCGTAGTAAACCGGTCAGTGACCAACCTCTGCGACCTGCGCGGACGAAGGGTGAACATTCACTTATATATGCAGTGCCTAATCACATTTACCCTGCTTTGCTACGTCCTGCAAGTCGTGGCTTTGTGGGCAAAGGCGCGATGACGCCCTGTGGTACTTCATCATCGTCGTCTGCCATGGCTGCGGACGGACAACTGCAAAGCCAAAGGTGTGACTTCCTGGTCAGTAGGCCATGCTATTTTTGTCATCACTGCCTGCCTGGCCTCTTGCCATTTCAACCAGATCTCGTGGTGCTAAGCTTTCGTGCGCAATAGGTCTGATTGATGCTACGCATGTATTGGCCATGCGCCCACCCTTTCAAGACCAGTGAGCCAAGGCGAAAAGTAGAGACCGAGAACTTCTGCATTATCTTCTTCGCGGCAGCGGTCGCAACAAAAAAAGATGGAAGTCTGTTGAGAGGCGACCCTACTCTGCCGAATGACAAGTAGCCAGGGTCAGCGGGCACTGAGGACCATGCAAGCCACTGGGTACCCAAGCTTTGTGCAGAGTCAAGCCTTGGTTGCCAGCATGGCACGAGATGCGTGACAGGAATGCAAAGCCAAGAAGGCACGAGCAAAGGAGAAGCAGGCGCTGTATTGAACAAGCTAAGTCTGAAATTGGCCACTGTGTGTTCTGAAAAGGTCTTCTGTGTTTGGCATTGCCCGAAACCGAGCGACCCTCAAAGACCAGGCACCAAAACCGCTATGAGATTCAAGGAGCCTCAGCCAATCTCTCGCAAGGCTTGCAATAGCTGCACACGCCCCAGTTATCCCCAGGTTTGTAGTTGCGGCAAAGCTTTCCGAGAGATACTCCGACAAGTCGAATGTGATTGTGCTTGTGCGTGTGCCCTGGTCCAAGGATTGAATTCCAAAAATCACCATAGCGGTGGTGGCTGCTCAAAGCGTGAGCCTCTTCCTTTCCAAGCAAAGGACCACATGCAGTAATATGCAAAACGCGGTTCCACCTCTCTCGAGATCATACCTTGTGTGTACACCACCCAAGCTAGGCGAGGGACCATCAATGATCAAGTCCCGCTCCTAGCGCGCAATTGCGCGCTGAAGGGGTGGGTAAGGGAAAGGGGCCCAAGCCTCTGCTGTGAGGAGATTGAAGGCTGATATTGGTTCACAAGAACTCTGAGTTGCTAGTAGTTTAGACTAGGACTGGTCTCGGCATTGGCACGGGCAAAAGCATGGCAATGGCCACAGGAAAACATAAGTATCACCTTGACGGACTGCCGAAGAAAGAGGGTTCGCAGCTGGGACCAGCCAAACGGATTGTGCATGCCCAAGAGTCAACACGGATGCGTACCACAATCAGGGGGGCCTCCAGTTCAGGTTGTTTGCGGCCGTGCGATCTCGCAGCCTTTTGGTCTGGGGATGATTGTTGTGCTTTTCGTGCCTTCAACTCTCGGCCGATCGTCTTTGGATTCTGCTTTGAGTGCCTATTGCAAATAGAGGAAGGCCAGCCCCAATTGCAAACCAGCAGCTCGCTGTAAGAATCGCTGCACAAGTCTGTGAATGGCAAAGGACTGGGCCATCGGGTCTGCCCCAAACGTCCAGTGACGAACAACATATATTTGATGTTAGCCCGAGATCCGGAGATCCTTGAGGTGCGCTGCCACCCGTTGAAATTGAATGACATGAGGCAAACATAAGCCGCTTCCCCCAATTTGAAGACGTGGAACGACTTCCTGTCTTTCTTCAGGACCTTGCCATGGGCTTCCCCTGGTATGCGCTTTGCACACTCACGTGTCGCCCCGAAAGGGTTGCCCAGGCCCTCCCCCTGAAGGAAATCATTTCACATGCCTCGTGCCCCCTTGCTGTGGCCATCTTGGTGGCCATTCTGCTTCCAGAGTCGAGAGCTGCTGAATACTTCATGGGGCCAAGGTAAGGGAGCTCGAGATGATACAGGATGCTTCGGAGGCGGTTTCAGCTGAGCATGTGTCAAAACCAAGTTTGCATGATAACTGGATGCTGAGAGAAGACCAAGCCTCTGAAAGGGCCAAAACGTTGCCACATCCCATGATATATATATATATATTATGTATATCTCTCGTGTTCTCTCTTTCTCTGTCTCTTTCCCCCCTCTCCCGCCTCTTCACGCCTGGGAACCAAATTGCAGGATGGTTGGAAATGTTGACCGAACGTGACGCGGCACTCCCTCAGCATCAGCTTACAAGACCTAGAGCAATTAAGCTATTCACCGGCTACGCATCGAGAACACCAGAGTGGTTTGGCAGGGAGCACGGAACGCTCGTACAAACAGCTACCAGCTAAAACCAGAACTCACAGGATGCTTGCACAAAGCGCTAGTATATTCATGTCATGTCGCCTGTTTTCCAGGGACATGTCTTTTGGTACAGGACCTCATGCACACTGCTTGGTCGCTCGAAGGAGCCGAAGAAAAAACCCAAAACTGGAAATGCCTGGGCTCAAAGGCAACCTCTCCCTCACAGAATCGAGCCTTCACGTTGGTAAAAGCCCAAAATTGATCTCGCCATGTCCTGGCATCAACCTGCCCGCAGCTTGACCCCACACCGGCTCGAGCTGCAAAACGTGCGTAGCCGGGCGCCCAAGCACAGCCAGCGCCGGCAGCAAAATGTGCCTATCAATGGCGGGCGACTTTCCGACTTCCGAATCCCGAGATCACAGCAAATGCGTAGGTCCTCTCTTGACCGTGGATCATAGCAAGAATGCTCAAAGTGCCCGGGCAAGTTGTTTTCGCACTGGATGGCGAGCATCCTGCATTACGGGGAAGCAGGTATAAATATAATTCCAAGCCTTTGTCATTTGCCGAGGTGCAGCAAGTGCCACAGGTTCGACGTGGACAAAGGCGACATCTCAGCAGACCAAGCGCGGCCAAGCCCAAGCTGAATGTGCCACTAGAATTGTCGGGCATTCAGTCATACGCGGCCGGTTTGAGATTCGCAGGCAGGCGCATGATGATACTACTGAGGCCCTAAATCCACGGCTCGCAAGAAGCTACAATGTGCATGGAGCATTGGGCGCCGCAATGTCCACCCACCTGCCAAGCAGCACCCTGCTTGTTTCACAAAGACTGTCTTTCAAAGACCTAGTTTGCGATCTACATACCTAAAGAGCCGAGCTGGCAAAATTCATAGCCCTTTCTTGCACCTTGCCAAAAACAAGCCAACCTGAAATGGAACAGGCCCATCGCAAGGGCTTCAGTCGTCTCTGATTCGAACGGCTCCTCCCATTGGGGAGCTTCTCCATCTGAGGCTGAGGCATGAAGAAGCCACGCCCGTCCGTATCCTGCCCAAAGCTGAAAGAACGCACGGCCCCAAAAGTGCTCTTCCAGGTTGCTTTTTGGGTTGAGGATCCCCTGCTGAAATCATACCCTTGAGATGCATGGGTGCTTCTATGTGGGCGCTAATCCTTTCAATTCACTACAAGTAGCGTCAGGAAAGGTGTTGTTTATTGATTGTTGTTGTTTAGGTGTTGTTTGTCTCTGGAGAGTCGGCATGCTGCTTCTTGAAAACTTGGCCAGTTTGGGGCCGATTTGGGCTGGGGCTTGGGCTCTTGGAAAGTTCGTATGGTTGAGGGCAGGTTGGATATTGGGGTGTAGACTGGGATGAGATTAAGACGGGTGGTGGGTGGGTTTAGAGTGAATTTAGACATAAATTTGGGGCGCTGTGTGATGGGTTCATGGAGGAGTTGGGGTGGTGGTTTGGGGAGGGTTTAGGACTTGTTTTAGCAATGAGGGTGAAGCTTTAGGGTTGGCCTGGCCACATACAGCAAACAGCCATGCTGCAAACGTCACTTAAAAAAGCCAGAGCAAAACCAAAAACGAGTCCGCCCCGTGTCCGCCCCCTTTTGACAAGAAGTCCGATGCACAAGACACAGGGAAACATGAGCCTGCTGCGTCCCCGAGTGTGGTGCGACGCCTGGGCCCGTGTTGCAAGCTCGCTTTGGGATGCTGCGTCTCGGAAAGTGCAGGTTGAGGCATAGGCTGCCCGAACAACCTGCCCACATGAAACTTGCCTAAAATGGCAAATCACACCTGAGCTTTTTGGGATTAAGACTCCGTGAGACTAGTCCACAGGGAAACGGATGATACCTCCGCGACCACGCTCGCGCAGCTTGCTGTTGACACATGTTGACATGCTCTCAGTTGATCTGGGACAACCCGGAGTACATGTAGTATTACACTTTGAGACGAGCCTGCAACAACCAGAACATTGCATGTGCATACAGTCCCACCTGTTGCCGTCCAGCTCAATCAGTCGGCTGTCAAAACTTGACCCGCTACAAACTCATGTGCATATTTTCCCAAACCTGGCCGTAACATGGCTCTGCTTTGGCAGTGAAAGCCTCGACGAAGTGAACTTCCGGTGTCATGCAGTGACGGCAGCAGCAGCAGCAGCAGCAGCACAACAATTGCAGCCCAGGTTTGACACCGCAGGTCGACACGCTAGCCCTCCACGAAAGACTGAGTTGCAGGAACCTCTCATTCCCTGTCTGCTATCAAGTCGATACTTTTCGGTCGTCTGCAACTGCTTATCCGTACTCGTGAATCTAAATCATAAACCCGTGTCGAGGCGCGGGCCACTCGCCGTAGCTGTCACCACCTGAGCCCGGAGTGCAGAACAAAGGGGCGGCACTCCGAAAGATTGTCACAGAGTTGCTCAACCATCGAGCCCCACAACATGGATTGAACTCCAGAGGCCCAAATAGGAACAAACCAAATTGGCGTCATGATCCAGCCTTTCAAGCAGAGCTGCTGTCCATCTTGTTGCTCCGAAACGACTCCAAACACATCAAAATACATCAAGGCACATTCGGCATGCTGCATCACTAACACAACAGTGGCTGCACAAACGCCACATGATAGACTTGGATAGGAATCTGATGACAATCCCCAACTCGACAACACGTGCTAGCAATTCAGCACTGCTGTTAGCTAGTTCAAGGCCAAGGTTGGCAGATTGAGGAGTCATGGCTCATGAAAGTTTGCAAGAAAATTGGCCAATCCCGGGCTGCTGCTCAGAATCTGACTTTTTTAAATGTCGATTCTGACAAGGTGATGCTGCAATTAGGGGCGGGCAAGCCCTTGCCAACTCAGGATTTGGGTCATCGACTAACAGGGAATTGGCTGCTGACTCTGCATTCAAGACATGGGCTGAGCTTCTTCGCAGTTGGCAAACGAAACGTCATTGCCATACACAGCCAAGACATACCAAAACCTGACTCACTTGGGCCACCTTCATCCCTGAAGCATCAGTGCCTGCAACATGTTCCGACCGAGCTGGCCATCTGCGTGCTTGAGTGCGGCACATTGCAGCAAATAGCCGGAGCCTTTGGAATCCAATCCTGGCCAGCAAACCCACTTGGAACAAGTCGCTCGACGTGTTGCAGTGTGGCCAGCCCTCTGCCCAACAGCGTGCCTGAGATTGTGATCTCAGC
>CAUJNA010003425.1:392500-460000 GCA_963377175.1 Effrenium voratum
ATTATCCAGCCGACGGTGTCTGGGGGATTTAAACGCCCTACCCTCGCATACGCAGCTCTCTGTGGCATCTCTGAGGGCACACGCTCGCAACATACCGCCCCTGATGGTTCAAAACAACTTGGGCACTTGGGCACCGAGGGGGCATCGAACTGCCCGATAATTCTGTCACTGAGACTTGGCCAGGCTGACATTCAACGACAAGTCTACAAGCCATGGATGCACCTCTTCGGAGCCAACCGCTCGTGAACCAATACCGGGCGCCTCTTCCATCAAACGCCCGGCCATCTCCACCTGCGTACAGGCCGTTCACCAAAAACCAAGCGTCTGTAAGAGGTACTAGGCCATGCATGCTTTATACGCACTAAGAGTATCCTGCAGAATGCCTGAGGAGCTGTTAGCAGCCAATGTAATGTCGGGCACTTCCCCACCAGAACTGTGATGAAATAGAATGGGAGCGAGATGAATGGGACCGCGCTGCGTGCTTCCAGCTACGCAATCGGAACAATTTTGGAATTTGTGATGAACAGGAAGTATGATGAATCCACAAGGTTCCTTGTTTGTCATCTTCCGGGGAAGCAAAAGTTTGCTTGCTCCCCTTCACTTGCTAGGCAGCTGATTCATCCATATGTCGCTCTGCGGGTAGTGATTTGAAATTCAACCCATTCAATCTGGTTGCTGTTCCATAGTGTACATTGTCATTCCGCTAAGCGCTAATGGCTCTAGGGTATTTGAAATGTAGTACGGTACACGCCGGGCAACGAGCTGAGTGCCTTCAAAGCCTAGCAACTGTGATTCAACGCACACCTTTGCCACAAGGTTGGTCATGCAAGTCCTGAAAATAAAAATAAAAGGTTGCTTCACACACTTCTGCTGTGTAGTCAGGCTTCGGTCAGAAAATCAAGATATTCCTGACGCTGCCCTTGAAATGTCGCCAGCCGAACCTTCCCGCCTTGCCATGCTGAATGGCTCTCACAGCGCAGGCGGCTCGCAGCAGGATGTCCAAACTCGGGCAGTGGCACCCGAACAAGCCAACCGCAGATTCCGGGGGCTGCCGGCGAGGCTTACCCCACAGAACAGCCCAAACATACAACAAGCCGCTTATTCAGCGCGACCTGACTGACCAATGTGCCATAGTCAACAGCCTGATATGGAAATCCCTTATGGCTCCACCTAGCTGTACAGGGGTTGTTGAGTCGCAGCATGCATGACAAGAAACCACTGTGATGATGTGCGGAATGCATTGCAGCCGTGGCAAACCATCATGGTTGAGGCAAAAGCTCTGCATTAAACACAGGCTCAAAAGCGTCACAACAAACCAGAAAACATATTCCAACAGCTCACTTTTCCAGGAGCAATGTTTTTGGGTGAGATTCGCTGGCATCCCAGCACAGTAGAGGGGCTTGTTTGGGCTTGAGTTTGCTCAGGTTCCTCGTGTCTGCCAAAGTTTGGCATGCAGCAGAATGGCCTTCTGTGATTGCAAGCTGATAACGAACTCACGACTGCTCCGTTTTCCGCTCGTTGCAGCATCCCAGGATCAGCTCTGGACCATCGGCTCTCAAACCGAACATCAACCTGTCTCCACGTGCTAGATCTTGTTGAGCGCGCGGGAAGCACCGGCCTGCTTGCTGTCACGGGGTCTCGCTGCGTGGGTCAGTCTTCATCAAATGCCTCAGAACGGCAGGCTCTAAGGATCTTGGCCAGATATCAATTCCTCCGATCCGCCCTACAAGTAACCCTGACATTCCAGCTCCCAAAATTGGTGCTTTGTTTGGCGGCTTGAAGGCAGTTAGAGGCCCACAACTTGCTCGGCCTATGCAAATATCAAGGATGCATAGGTTGGCAAGCCCCACTTGTAAGTGCCACAGGATTCTTAAGGGACCCACGGCCCAAGGGCGGGCTCCGTGCTTTACGTCCCAAACAAAAAGACGAAAGCCAACCAGCCACAATCAACCACATTACATTTCTCTGGACGCATTGAACATGCCGCCATCCACACGCATACGGAAACATGAGCTTGACGTGCAGGAACCCAAGGTCTGCAAAAGCCGCACCTGTGCCTATGCCAGGTTGCCACAAAAGTGGATGGATCTAAGTGAACCCGCACATGATCTTCAGCTGCAGGAGTGTAGTGCCCCGAATGGTTGTTCCACATCAGGACTCCTTCCTTGGCAACTCAAGCAGACTCTTTTCCGAAGAGGAGCTTGCCGCCCATCCGAACTGGACTGTGCGGGGTGCTCTTTAGAGACCATCTGGCAGCACAGCTTTTTGGAGGGTCACGGGATGATCGCGCTCCTGAGTTCTCAGCTTCTTGACGACTGCACCGTGGCTGTGTGAAATTAAGCGGCATACGTTGCATGGATGTTCTGATTTCAAACACGCCGCGCGTTACCAGTTGTTGTATCGCAGTCTGGGCTGTTCAAAATCACAATCCCTAGAGGGGAACCACTACGTTGGGGGCAAAAGGTGGTATCCTCTGCGCCCTAGTTGGCAGGTTGGTGGGCCGCATCGGCCTCGCTCGGACTAGGGCTGCCTATTGGCTTTGGTTTGGTGGTAGTTCAGAGTTGCTCGAGGCTGGTTTCGGGTGTTGGGCTTGCTGAGGTCTTAATGAGGGCGGGTCTTGGGCTTGTTTGGGGTTCATTTAGGCTCGGTAAAGGGCTGATATCCATGACGCTGTTGGGAGCGTTTAAGGTTGACTCTGAGTCGGCTTGGGTGGGCTTGGAGCTGATTTGCGCGAAATCAGTTCCAAGCGACTCAAAATCAACCTTAAACCCTCCCAACGGCATCATGGATATCAGCCCTTTACCAAGCCGAAATGAACCCCAAAGAGGCCCAAGACCCGCCCTCATTAAACAACAGCGAGCCCAACACTCACCCGAGACCAGCCTCAATCAACTCTGAACTGCCACCAAATCAAACACAATAGGCAGCCCTAGCCCGAGCGAGGCCAGTGATGCTGGGGAGTTAATACGCAGCCCTGACACCAAGTAGCTGGGGATGCTGGGGATGCGGCCGCCCAACCAACCAACCAACCAACCAATCAACCCAACCCACCCACCAACCAACACCAGTTGCCTGGCCGGGGCTAAGCCCCGAGCCATGGCAAGTAAAAAAAACAAAACGCTTCCTTTCCTGCAGGGGCTGCCAAGATCTAAGCAATAGTTGTCTTCCCCCCATCCTAGCAAAAACAAAACGCACAGAACCATCCCGCTTTGTCTTGCCGCGGCGCTCCCTCTTTGTAGTTCAGCTCGCCAGCATAAAGAACAGTGTGCCGGACTTGTGGATCGTTGCTTTCCCACTGCCGGGCCCAGCCACGCATGAACTCGTTTCCTTGGTGTGGTGCTCAGGAATGAAAGGATGGAAGCTGATGAGATAAATAGATGCATGCACGAATGGGTGCATAGATAGGCGAATGGGCGGATAAATGGGCAACTGGATGGACGGATGGATGGAGGATGCACGGACGGTTGGCCCCAAGGACGAGCGTGAGAGTGACTCGATACTTGATATGCGAATGAAGCGAGTACGGAATGAACGAATGGATGGATTATGTTTTGATGAATTTACTGAGCAAAAGGGGCTGTTAGCGCTCACGCATCTTCACTTTACCACCCTCGAGCACCGTGCCCATAGGTCCATAACTATCGGCAAAACGTGCGTGCAGCCCAGGTGCTCTCCACTAACGAGGTGTGCCCGCCAAGAACCCCTGCATTCACCAGGTGTTCCTCGTGGATCCTTGGCTTTCGAAACTACCTTCTTCGCGTTCAGGGGACCAACCTTGTCGCTAAATTTCCTTAAGCTCTTTGACCAACCCATATCCTACAATAGTGGGGCAATCCCGAAGACCATGCGTCTCTAGTCAGAGCAACTACAGTCTGAGTCCATGCCTTAATTCCACTCGACAAACAGGCTTGTCTGCCTCCAACATGGGTGGTTTGCTTTTGGGGTTGGCCAACACTTCAACGGACACCAGAAATGCATGGTAACTACTGCTTATTTTCTCTCAAAACTAGACCAACTCGAGACACACGCTCATATGTGACAACAGCATGTTCCCCCCAAAAAGGCTACCCGTCTCTCCCTTAAACAAAACCAAAACCCGAAGCCGAGCATCAGCCGGATGTACTCCGGGTCTCCAATCATGATCACGTAGAGGTAGGTGCCATCCTGCAGTTTGGCACTGCCCTCCCGCAAATCCTTCAGCGGCTTGATCTTCTTCAGGTCCTCGGCGCGGACTTTCGGTGAAAGCGCGCCTGGATTTCAACCAACAGGAGTCTCGGACATTCAAGCCCAAGCCACCAACCAACCAATCATATACTACCAACCAACCATATACTACCCTCCAACCCAACCAACCAACCAACCAACCAACCAACCAACCAACCAACCAACCAACCAACCAACCAACCAACCATCCAACCATCCAACCATCCAACCATCCAACCATCCAACCATCCAACCATCCAACCATCCAACCATCCAACCATCCAACCAACCATCCAACCAACCATCGAACCATCCAACCCGCTTTCAAGCCCAAGTGGATGAAAGTGAGTTTAAGCCACAAACTTGAACCAACTACCATGCCCCTGATGAACACAACATGAATTTACACACTTGTTCACAAACGTGCGGGCTTGGCTGGCGGTGATGCCAAAATGGGCACACCGCAAGCGGAAACCACGGGGCTGACTTCAAGCCTGGCATGCTCCAAATGGGAAGACTTGCTGTCCCAAGACTGGATGGACACCGCTCCCTACCACGAAGCCAACAAGCACGCGCGTCTGGAAGCCTAATCCAAACCTGCATTCCGCCAATAACAACAGCCAGGGTGGGAGCTGGCATCGTGCTACTTTCAATCCAACGGGTTCGCAGTGGCTCCCATGAGGCTCACATGGGAAAGCTGTCAGCGGATCAGTATCTGGCGAGCATCTGCTGACACGGAATCCTGCCGCGGGAGTCGGGAGGCGTAGCCCATGTCCTTGTCCTTACATGAGAGCATGCACTTTCAGAAAATATCCAATGCTATAAAGGCGGGAATGCAGGCATACACAAACAACAAAGCTGCGACATTCCCATGAAAATTACTAATTATCATCCAATTAATTCTACAAGTCTGTGAATACACCGGTGAATCAAATGAAGAGTAGTTGCGATGTGGCAGAAGCATTGGGGGATGCGACTGATGGAATTCGTCTGAGGTACGCTCACACCCATTTTGTGCAAGCAGAACATGCGATCTTATTAATGTAATGCTCAACCCAAGAATGCAACGAAAAAAGCACACGCCAGTCACCTGTGTAAATGGAAGTGGGCCTGGGCATGCCATGCCCGAATCATATCCTCCAGACTTGCCAACGCTAGCCTTTTTTATTGGATGACTTGCCAATGGGTTGACGCTGAGGTGGCTGGCGCCTATGTCTGCACGTCAGGTGTTGTCGGAGATGGCCTGTGGTCCTTTCGGCGGCCTGGTCTTGCAGTGTCAGCCGGTGCCATGCTTTGGGCAGCCATATGTTTGAGACAAATTGGGTGCCACAGAAACAGGGCGGCAGGAAAAAACAAACAAATACCAATCCCTTGGGGCTTCCTGAGAAAATCAACAGGTATGGTCAATTTGGCACCCAGCAAGTGTCGAACATGAGCTACGATCGAAAGCAACGCTTTAGAAGATCCGAGGGGCCGAGATGGTGCGGCAGCTGCGAGGCTGGGTGGTTGTCCGCGGAATCTTGGGACTCGCATCGGAGACGTCTGGCGCAGGTCGCTAAACACGCACATGACAATGATTGCTGATCATCCCACCAATATGGAAGCGGCACAGAGGCCCCTTCCAAAATGAAAAGGGTCTTCCTGGTCTTTGCACTTGCATGTTTGGTGGGAGGGTTTAAGGTACCCCTTCCAAATGAGCACCACTACTGGTTTGCCTTTGGTGTATTGAAAATGACCAGCTGTCCAGCCCGAATTTGCCGCAATATGCTGCGGCTTGAGAGACTCCTTGAGCCGCTCTATCTCAAACGCGGCGCGGCTCCATCGGTTCATTTGGACGGGTCGCGACCCGCCTGAAAATCCAGAAGTGGATCTCGAGTACTTCCGGTCCAACTTGCATGCGAGCCTCGCCTTACCGTTCCGAAAAATCAACACGCAACTGCTGGATTTCTTGGCTAAACCTCAGCTACACACACCACAAACATCTCTTGTTTCCGAATGTTCAGCTGCTTGCATGTTCCCACGGCTCGCCAGCGGTCACCACCTACCTAACCCCTTTCAACTGCGGTAAAGCAAAGCATGAATCAGTCGCAGCCAGCATGCATTGACACTTTGCCGAGTGACCTTTGTCCGCTTCAGATCCTCCTCTTCCACATCTGCGGCGCGAATGCAGGGGCCAACTAATAGATTGATATCACTGATTGGGCGCTTCTTCACGTCTAGCATTTCGTGTAGAGACCATGTGCGAGACTGCCCGGCTTCAAATGTTCTCATCATTCCAACACCTGCAGTCTAACAGAACGGGCTGGGATATCCCATTTCACTTGCAGTTTGGGATTGCAAGCCATACACCTACTCCACTGGAAGCATTGTAAGCGTGCCTGACATTGAGGACAGCCTCGACAAGGATCGGCCCAACTTGGAGGCCTCGGGTACAGCGAAATTTGTGACCTGACGGTATAGTAACACGATGCGGCAGCCGCGGGTTAAACCGCTTCTGAACTGAGTTGACTGACCAAACATGTGCTCTACTTGGACAACTGGCCTTCACGGCCCTTTTCTACAACACGAGCTTCACCAACTCAATGAAAGGCTTGCAACACTCTTGACCAGCTTACATGCATAGCCCAACCCTACCAGTTCCAACCTAACTGTTTGTAATTGACCGTGACAGTCCAAGCACAGCCCAACATGCAACCCACCAAAGGTCAGGTCCGCAAATGCTGATCATTGCCCGACGTCTATGAATCCAAGCATGGCTCTAGTCAATCTCTCCAGCTTCCAGGTCAAGCTCTACGTGCATCTTGCAACTCGGCGCTGACCCTGAAGCCGAAGCCCCGGCAACTCACAAGCAAACACCAAATGTATGTACGGAGTTCTGCGAACTGAATGGACTTAATATTGGTAGGCGTCGGGTCTAGGGGACCCCCCCCCGCCAACCAAAAAAAAACAAAACAAAGCAAGAATGATGGTTTCCGCTGGGCTTCCCGTTAAACCAATCTCAACAAGTTTTCTTAGGCTACACCGCATTTAAGAGAAACTCCCAAGCCTCCAACCAGCAAAAAAATCAACGACGCAGCAATTTGGAGCTCGCTGGGCGGCTTAGTCTCTAGGAGGCCAACCCGCAGGATTTATCACATTATCTGACCAGGTGGTTTCGAGTGCAAACCAAGTTCAAACACATCCGTCAAGTTCGTCTTCAAGATCAAAATGCGCACAAACAACCGAACGCAATTCTTTTGAGACTTACAAGAAGGGACAAGGTGGTGCCTTCCAAGCAGCATGGCATGTGGCCGCTTCGCTTGTGCCTCGGACGATGCGGCCAGGGGATTGTAATGGTTGTTTATTGGGACTGCTCGGGAGAACGTGGAGCCAAAGTAGAATCACTCCATTTGAACTCAAATCAAATACATTAGCCTGCGATGGGGCATTCCAATGAGCACTGGTCACAATGACGTTAGCTATATAGCGATCATTAAACGCCTGTGAAGCAGCGATGTGTAAGTAGACATCTTGCAAAGGGATGCCCTTTAAGCCCTTCTTGGAACCGCAAAAGGAATGCTGCAAGTTACATGCCCGATGCGAGCTGGCTTCACAAGTAGCAACATGGTCCGGCAAAAAAAACAAGAATTGGCTGTGTTGTCCACGGCCAAAAGAAACAAGAGCTGGTCCGACATGTTCAAGGTATGTTCGAACAACCTGATCCCTTTGCGGCGAAGTACAAAGGGTTGTTTCAAGGCACGCGGGCCCATTGCCAAACCGTCCGCTTCCGCTTCCGCTTGCGAGGCACGTGCGCGCATCCGCTTGGCGCCATTCTCCTCCTCCACGGAGTCCAGGCGCTGCCGCGGCTCCGGTGGTTCCAAGAGGTCCTCCTCCCGCGCCAGGCGCCTGAGTTGACAGGATCCCTACGGGATGCAACGGGTGCTGTGTTGTCAAGGTGCCCTTTTTGAGGTTGTAAAGGGAAACGAAAGGGCACCACCCATTTTGCCCCCCTATGACATACCCAGCTGGGGAGATTTGTTTCAGCGGTGGAAATGGGAGGTCCACTTGGAGGCCGGGATGGCCGGAGGCAAAACCTGAGCCTTAAGCTCACACAGGAAGTCGGTCAGTCAGTGAAGTTGGGGCTTGCTGCGGCTTGCCTCTTCGTTTGTTGCTCGTCGTTGCTGGAAAAGGCCTCAGAAGGGCCTAAGAGACCCCCAAACTGCATCACCCACCAGGTCGCCACGAGGCTCATTTCGGGCTATCTTGTGGTGATCCGGCCCCCTAAACGGTAGACTCGATATTAAGCAAATGTCTAGGAACCTGTGTCACAGCTTCTTTGCACAGCGAACAACGCTGGTGTAATGACTACTGCCATGATCTCACAAAGCCCGAAACACGTCCGACATCGCAAGCTTGGGTGAAGGAGTACTCCCTTGAGTTAGCGGGTCACCTTTCTTTGCCAAGCATCTTCTTTGGACACTGATGACACTGGCCCAAACCAAGGAAATATGACGGTGCGAAAAAAAATAGCTGAACGCATGAAACGATCATGTTTGCACAAAGGTTGGGTCCTGAATTCCTGAATCCGGGCTTTAAAAGTGTGCTGCTTTTTGTTTCGTTCTCATTGAATGTTCCTTTGCTTGCTGATTGAACTCTCCCCAAAACTCATTGGTTCGGCTCCCCGTTTGACGCGTGACGAGTGACACCAACTGGTGGACAAAGCCCTCGTTGCTGAGGATCCACCCTCGTTGCTCGCTCATGTGCCTCACCACCTTGGCGAGGCCCATCCGATCCTCAGCACGTCAAATGCCTGAAGACTATCTGGGTCCAAGGAAGCAAATGTGCCACACACACACACACACATCCGATAAATCAAACACTTCACACACATTGACATGTATGCGTGAGAAGTGGGTGCAAAGCAGGGCACGCGTGCAAATGGAATCAAGTAGATCTGGTTAGTATATATATATCTATACTTGCTCAGACAAGCATAGACGACCTGAAAAGTATTTCCAGTATGGCAAGCGCGGGGTAGACAGGCGTTTCTGGCCAAGTTATGTTCTCCCATTGGGCATTTCGCCTATCATGTCCACACCGGAATTTCGTTTGGCTCTCAGTAATCGATGGGTTTGTCAAATCGGAAATCTGGCCGTGAGGTTTGTTGCGGGGGTTTGGACAAATCGTTTGAGGCTCATGATGATATGGCTGGCACTCGATACACGGATGCTGAGACCAATCAAGCGGTCAGCCGTTGCAAAAGTCAAACACAACGTTCGAACAATCAACACCATAGAACACCATGCCAGTTGTTCCTGATCCCCTCAGCATCTCCCTGCCCTGCCTTTACTTCCATTTCGTTACGGTCTCTGGAAAACAAAACATAGTAGCTATAGATACCTCTGTATTCTGTACTCTTTCTCATCTTGGGCACTTATTAGATTTAGACATGTTCGCGTTCCTTCGTTCTTTTACCGCTACCCCTTGATTAGTCGAGCCTTGACGTTAGACGAAAAAGTCTGTATGTTCACTTGAGCTTTCCCAGGAAAAAATCGGGAGAATCAATCTTCTTAAGCAAATGGAAGTTGAGCAACTTGAAAGTTCAGGCCGATGTCGACAGCCTGACTAAGCGACATGCCATCTCCGAGGCTCCCGGATCATCAGGTAGGCCGCACACAGCGCGGCGCTGCGGTTCATCCCCGCAAAGCAGTGCACAAGCACTTTGCGGCCTGCCAAATCGAGGTTCAGGGGCCTTGAATGAGAGAATCCGTCTGTGTGGGCTGGTCAAATAGGCTGTCTCAGATTGATACCCGATAGATACCTGCTGAACCGTGCAGTCCAGAATTGCAAAGCCACAAAATCTCAAAAAGCGTAACAAGGTGTAATCATTCACCGCAACTTCAAGGTTCGCACTTGCTATTTCTTTGCTGACAATCCAGCCCATCGTCGTTCTGGCCGCTAAGATGCAGCTACCCTCCCTGGAAAGCAAGCCTACCAACATAACGAGCAATGTTGAACAAATATGAAGCATTGTCAATGAGCGCTGCTCGCCCTGCTTGCTCATCGCGCACATACGCGAACAAACACGCAGGAACAAACGCAAACACAACACACACACACACACACAAACACCCATAGGCACCTACACACACATGAACACACACATACACATGTGAAAACACACACACACAGAGTCAGTACACACGCTCAACTGTAAACGCTTGAGGACTCCATGTGTATACCTCAAGTGCGTAAATGCGTATGTATGTGCATGCCCTATGCGTACATACGTGCATAAGCTCTATATATATATATATTTACATATAGGCGAGAAAGTAACTCGGTATGCAATACAAGCCATACTGGACAACAGTGGCATCCCCAGAGCCGATCTGCGGAAAAAGCTTGTCCCAATCTGGGGCCATGGCCGTCAGCATGCTGGGTGTCCAGAAACCTGTCGCCAATGACCAGTGATCCCACATGCTAAACCTGCGATCCGCAGAGTTGCAAAATAACTTGGCATCTCCAAAGCGAAACCCGTCACCAACGTAGAAAATGCGCGTGCTTCCTAATGCGATTGCTATTCCCTAATGAAGGGCAAACAGTCTTGGTGCTAGTTGTGTATCCAAGCAGCTCCAGAACTGCGTCCATGTGCGTGTCGAGCCTTGGAAGCTATTCATGACCACTTCACTCCCAGACATTATCAGCAATGCTTTTCCTGCATCATTGGTAAGGGGTCGTGGAGCAATTTGCCTGTGACATGTTCGTGCCGAACGGCCCAAAACCCAAACCAGAGCCAGTAGCACAAGTAGCATTTTACCATAACACACATGGTTGCTGGGGCACGACACTTGTCCTCAACTGCACAGCCAAGCCGCAAAGGGTAGAATACATCATCCTCTGCCTCAATCACAAGGACCCGCCAGTGCTCAGGGTACTCTACCTCAGCATTTCTCGAAGCGTCCACGAAGAAGGATTGCAAGCGTGGACAGCGCCCACATGAATGCACCAAGCATTGAATCGAATGCCGAAACGGTGCTTGAAAACGGCCACCAACACCGTACCACAACCGCCATCCCGAACAAGAAGAACAATGAAAATAATAAAGAGCAGCAACAAAGGCAGAAGAAACAGCCATAAACTGAAAACAAATGCAAACGGCAAATTCAAACAGCAAACGCAGCCTGATCTCAGGCTTCGCCCTCCCACGACCAAGCGCACGATTCTCGATAGTCGAAGGTCAATTGCAAGGGTAAAGGGAGGTTCTCAACTTCTGGTCAATTCACTTGATGCTCCGAATGCTGCTGGTCGCTGCCTTTTCCCGAGCGAATGATTCGTGGATCCCTGTTCGCAAAGAAAGGAAACCAAAGGATGCGGATGTTGGCGCCGTACCAAAGTTCCCTACTTGCAACATCCACACATTTCGTTCAGCACCAATGCTTGTCAAGAGCATCTCCCCTTTATGCTGCCACAAACGTAAAACATGTAAAACATACCCGAACTCTTCCAAAGGCCAAAAGCCAAAAATGCTGGAAAGCTTTCAGCTGCGGCCGAAAGGCCGCTCAGTTGGATAGATGGTGTTCAAGAAACCCCACCAGCCGCTTGAACAAAAAAACAGTTGACTTTCGCACAGCCACCCGGGAACCCCTCGCCGAAAAGGACACCATCACTTATCGCCTGTGGCAGGGTGGGCAAACTCTGCTTAACAGACTTACCCCGATCTTTCAAGGAGACCAAAAGAAAGATGCTAAAACAGGGAACATGTGAATGTGTTTTCCGAGGAACCATCTATTTCAACGGAATTCGGGGTTCGCTTTTTTACACACTCACAAACCCATGTGTCAACAACTGCCCAACCCCAAGCGCAAAGCTCTTTGAATCCTTGGCCATCCTTCGGGGACTTGCAAATTGCAACTGCCTGCAACAAGGCGCGTGCACCACGTCGGGGGCCGCGTTGAGCACGGCGGAGATGCCGAGGCGTTGCAGGGCCGAGAGGTCCTGGGCCTCTCGCAGGCCCCCGATGAAGAGGCCCCAGTCCTCGGTCCATTGGAACCCATGGCTTCCGCTCACTCGGCAGACCTCCAGGCATGGGAGGTGGAAGGGTGCCCTCTTTGGAAGTGGACTTTAACGTGTCCCTGCCAGAAAGGAAATCAGGGCACCACCGGATGTTCCCGATGCTGCACCTTTGAACATCGCAAAAATCGAGGCTCACCTTTAGTCCTTCACTTCGCCAGGCAGCGGTGAGCTTTGCTGCTTCATGATCTCGTTCTCGGGGCTTCATGGTAGCTCGCACGATTTCCTGGGCTGCGTCAAGCCGAAAACGGAGCTGGGGCAGCCAAGGCAAATACCGGATCCCTCGGTCGAAGCGCGTCTAAAACAACCATTATGGCAAGTTACAGAAAGTTGCAGTAAACTAGTGGAAGCTTGGAAAGCCTGAGGCTGGATGACTCAGTCAGCTCGAAAAAACAGACTCCCTCCCGGGGTTGATCGATAGAGCATGTTTTGGCAGCTGCAGTTGGTCCCTCGTGGCTCATTGCTTATCAGAAAAAGCAAAAAGCAGAATGCAAAGAGAAATCTAGGACAAGGGGTATCGACATGTATCGACGATATCGAGCTGGTTGTGAGGATACGTGGGAGCCGGCACCCTCGCACCTTTGTTGAAGCAGACCCCCTGTCAAATGACATTGCGGGAAATGCACTTAGAGGTGGCCGGAAAGCTCAGTACATGCCCGCTGTACAACAAAAACAAATTCTGCAAGAAAAGCAATCAACCCAAGATAGTGTCACTATAGAACAACCATGATTGGAATGGAATGACAGCACAAGTCCACAAACATAATAATTTATGCCGTTAAACCCGATAGTCCCCGTGACAAGAATCACAACAGCACAAGGAACAACAAGAGGCGTCGGAAGCAGCAGCAGAAGCAGCAGCAGCGACAGCAGTAACACACAACACGCTGCTGTTTCAAGGTGTGTTTCAGAATTCTGCGACGTATCGTTGCAAAGGCTGGGTGCTGCCGAAGCCATATTGCGAGTTATATGTCATGCCCTCATTGTAGTCATTGTGCAAGTATCCTAAAATCACAGGCGAAGCAAATCGAAGCAACAGCTGCTCCCTCAGTCATGGCCTCAGGTGGCGGTTTTGGGCCACCATGATCTTGTCCCTGGAAAGTACACGCGGCAAAAGGGCAAGTTTCAACCTGTAAACATCAAGCAAATATCGTGTAAAACAAACAGCTGATAGGTCCTGGCAGTTTTTGGCCAGAACCCTGCTGCATAAGCACAACCAATGCATTCACTTTGACCTGCCTCAAGTGTTTTCTTGCAATGCGCACAACTAAACGACTCTCTAATTATGCTGTAGTTGTGGATTCCGCCGATGTAACTTAGTCGCCAACATGCCACATTTGGAGCTAGCGATCGCCTCATCCACTTAACCACCGGCCAAGCTGCTCCAACCGTCTGGCACCATATCTCATCCTCGTCCATGGAAACTCGCCTGCAAGTTGCTGCCCCGCATGAATCAGCTTGCACTCTAGCAACATTGCCTGAACACTGCAGGATACATGATTCTTTGCCTTCCGGTTCAAGCATACAATGATGCGAATAGTGCTGTCACGAGGGACAAGCAGCATACATTAACATTCACACAGGCCACAAAGGATAGATTTTAGAGAAACCGGCATGGGCGATCCTTTCTTGTCCGTGAAGCATCGAAACCCTGCCTGTGAGCCCTCCGTTTGCAAAGCGCTTTGACAGGCGGTGGTTATGTCAGCATGGCTGCGACAAAAAAGGCGCTTGTGTGTCGTCCGAAGCTTGGCGTTGCACCGGCGAATTACCGTGGAAGACTGGAAAAGCACGTCCTGTGGACTGATTCTCAAAGCTAAGGAGGTTAAACGGAGGCTAGCAGCAAAAAACAGAGCTGCCTATGGGGTGAGATCCCAAGCACATCCAGCCAAAGGCACCTGACAAGAAATAAAACAAAAGTAGAGCTTGACTCAGGTACCCTGCGTGGTGGCTATTTGCCTTCTCGCTGAGGCTACTGTGTTTGCCCCAAAGCATTGCGGCAAATAGCAGGCAATGGTCAAACTCCTCGCATGGTGGATGGGTCATGATTCTGTTGTTTCCCCTGTGGCTGACAAAGCCTTCTTGCATACTCTGCAGCACTCTGTGCATGCTCCTCTTGCGAATTTGACCTCAGGTTTGCGCCTCTTGGTATCTTATTAGTAGCTGTGTACAATTGTGATGCTTTCACCCCTAGCTCCTTTAATGCTCATTTGGCACTCTTTGGTGGGGCCTCCAACACGACCCTTAGAAAGACTTGATGACAATCCCTCAACTCAGGAAATCAGTTGCTAGCAAGGACAGCTGTGGACGGACAATTGCCAGGCCATTGGTGGGCCTCCAATCTTGAAGCGACGGTCCATCCGAGGTCGCAACGGCAGGCACCGTAGCTCATGTGGATCAACTAAGTCCTGCGAGCAGGGCGATTGCAAATGCATCTGGGTTCGGCGGTTCGGCTTTCAACCTTCATAATGGGCGTTGATCAGCTAAAGCAGGGAAGGCCTTTGTTGGACCTACACGCTTTGTGATTGATCTGTAACCAGGGTACGGGTCGAGCTTTGGATGGTGAACCTAAGGGCACACTACCAAGAATGTACAAAAACGCAACAAGCGCCGAGTTTTATGACACTTATACTTTTGCCCATGCGCATATCCTGCAGATCCCCAGTCAAATTAATGGATCCCTGTCAGCTGCGCATGAGTCATGAGCCTAGCAGGAAGGTGTTCAATTCACCCCCCCCCCCGCCCCTACAAAGTCTAAATTCCCTGCCCCCATCAAATGGGTGCCACAGCCTACAATCAGTGCTGAGCACGCTCTCTCTCTCTCTCGCTCATCTCTGTGGCACTGAGCACTGGCAGATCTCATCTCAAAAACACGAAAGCCAAAGCCTAAGTCGTTGCGAGACACGAACATGAGGTATCGACCTTGTGCCCCTGGCCTTGCCCATTGCCTGGACCGCACACAGCCTGCAGCCCTCTTAGAGTTACATAGCTTTGGGAAAGTATTAACAAAAAGGCAAAACAAAAACACTGGATCTGCTTATCCAAATCATGCTACAGTGTATGCGCTTCAGCATTCCCCTTGTTACTCATTTGCGTTTTCGTGCACTGAGTGCATTCAAATTTGCATTCGCAGGGCGTTCGAAACAACTGGGTTCGTAAATGCAACATAAAGGTGAAAATATATGAAGAAACACAGTTGTGTGAACGGTGTGAATATCTTTGCTCAAAGGATCCCCAGGATTGCTCTACCCTATGCACACTGGGCTTCGATCCAGTTTAGTAGGTGACACATACATGCTGCCGAAACCATCTGCGCTCTGACCGGGGCAGTCCAGCAAGTTTCGCCAGTCCGTATAGTCGGGCCTCAGCAAATGGAAAAAAAAACAAAAAACAGAGCACTGGCATGACACCGCGCATGCGCTCTACTGGACAGAAACGTTTCGGCTCTCTAAGGCTTCAAGCCCTGAATTTCTGCCAAAAGTGGTGGCGCTCTTGGAGCCCTGGCTCAAGCTCTAGAGCATCGCACTGGAAGATGCCGAAACTGTCTCGGCCTCGCAAAAATCGGCGGCTTCGAGGTCAGGCAGTCTCAAAGTGAGCCCGGGGCATTGCAACGAACCCGAATTTGAATGGGGCGAGCCACATATATTGAAGGTGGCAAGCCTATTAGCCCAACGAGTTGCACTGCCAACGAAATATTACTCCAGTCTGGAAAATGCCCCTGCCTGCTAACCTTTGCCATGTCAACACACAAGGCCAGACCTTGGAAGGCCCTCACATCAGCCTGAACCGTGGCACATGAAACCCACCATGAGGGGCAACGCACCAGCAGGAAAAGCTGGAACCTCCGGTTGGATTCGCGTGACAAGCCTTTGAACCCCCTCATCAGAAAGGATGACATCACCGCCAACAAGCTTTGCGAGAAGGGATTGGCAGGAATTGCACTTCCGATGCCGGCCTTTGGCAAGCGATCCGAATAACTGGCCGAGGGCGGGCAGGGGAACTTCCGAACGGCATGCATTGGTTGCCCTAGCCCTGCAAGTCTGACTTTTGGGCTGTTGACTTGCAATGACGCGCACTTTGCATCTCCAAATGCAGAAAGGTAAGGTGACAACTCGTTCAAAAAGGACTGCCCAAAACCCGCGCCGGTGCTGGCGCTTCATGTTTCACACGCGTCCGGCTCTGGGCTGCGGTGCGCTCTGCGCGAATCTCATCAAAGGCGTCGAAGAGGATGGAGTTCGTCTCCGGCGTGTCGCGGCAAGCCTCACGAGAAGGCACGGCTCCAAGCCCCTGACCTCAAGCGGGAGCCATGGCCAATGGAACTCGAGGTGTCGGCCGATGTTGGCTTTTTGGGCTCGCACTCCAGCGAAACAAGGGAATAAATGCTCTGCCACAAGCCTTTTTAAGGCGCAACCATTTCATCGATTTCCATTAAGAATTCCACAGCCTCCTGGCAGGAAGCGGAACGCTGCAATCTGAAATTGCTCTGTATGGATGTCAAGCCGTAGGTGCTTACAGCCTGCCTATTGGGAGCGGATCACCCTTACCTGCTGGTTTTGTTGGGCAGCATCCGAGGTTGCTCAACATGTAGATGCAAACGAGGGTGGTGTTAAATCACACGATGTTGTCTCATACGATCTCATGCTCCATAGAAGCCTCGGACTGCGATTCCTCGATCTGAGCATGTCCCGTGCTGCATACTCGCGAAAGAGATTGCATGCGCTCATTCGCCTCATTCGCATTGGCAGTAACCTCACATCTTGGTCCCGGGCGCACTGGGATTGAATCACCAGCGTCTGAGGTGCCAGCGAGAGCCAAACAGAACCTGGGATGTCGCCAAACCATGATTTAATTAGGCCTGGGAAGGGAGCCTCAATCTCAGTTGCTTGCAGGAGCGCATCTAATCAGCCAGGCAGGAACATGCTCGTTTGACCATTCACCCATGGGCAAACGTTGATGTCACTTCCACATGCCTAGGTATTGGTAGGTTTGATTGGGAACCGGAGCCGTCCCAGGAAACAATGCATGCATCAAATGAAGCTGGGAGAGACGGATTCTGCCCTGTGTCATGCTAGGCTTGTTCGCCCTCCTCTTGATTCAACGCGCTGGTTTGAACCCAGAATATGAGGTTTGCCTAGTGGTTGAGACCAGCACGTGCCGCAAACAACCCCAGCTGCCTGAGAAACTCAAAGGCAAAAGGCTCCGGCAAACAAATGGCTCCTCGACCGCTTCAGTGCTTAGTCGGACCACTTGTACGGCTTTCAAACCCAGTGTTTAAAAATGATAGAGTTGATGCAACAACCTGAAATATGAGTTGACCATGATAGTCATAATCGTCTAGACTTGCTCTGGCGCGCACCTCTTGCCCTCTCGCTCTAACCTGTGCGAGGCGCGCAGCGCCGCCGCAAACAATTGCCGGCCTCCGCCAACTGCACTCACAAAGACTGTGAGGCTACCGGGCTCCAAATCGTCGCGGGATGAACATGCAAAGCTTTGAGTCAGAGGGGTCAATTCAAGGATCTGTCAGAAAAACCCGCACAAATTGCGTCAGAATGGCCAAAAGTGACGTCACGAACGTAATTACGTGGGCCATGTTTCCACTACCAAGCTTCAATAGGCTCCTGCTCACAAGGTCATTGCATCGCAGGCTGGCACTTTAGCTGCAACTCGGATCCCAAACAGCAAAGCTTCATACTTGTCGAAGCGAGTCAAGCACTGTCCATCTGAACATGGCACTGCCCCAGGCCTTGCTCGCTGAAGGTCCTCAGAGCACGGCACCCGGGGGCCCAATCATGGAGCGAAGACGTACGGACTTGCCCTCCCAAAGACGTGACAACAAGTTTACATAACTTTGGCAGTCGTCAGGGGTCACAACTAGGGGCCCTCTCTAACTGCTCCAGCCAGTTGGGAGTTTTGGTTTTGACACTCGTGAAGTTAGCTTGGGACATCAGTTGTTTCTGCCCCTGGAAGCAACATGGCAGCTAGGCCGACCGCTTCAGGATTTTGCCTCTGCCTGCCAGGACCTGCCAGGACCTGCCAGGACCTGCCAGGACCCACCGCTGAGGTCAGCACATATGCGATGCCAGGAAGGATCGGTACGCCTGGCGCGAGGACTGCAAGCCATCGCCTCCTTTGAGCATGGGCACATGTCTTCATCTCAAGTGGAACCGCTCCAACGCCTTTTGCCAGTCTCCCAAACAGAAGGAGCAACTTGACGCCATGCCGCACCAAGTCCCAACATATTGAGCTTTGCACACTTTGGAATAGAGCGAATGAATCAATGCATGGCTGGTCGCTAAGCTGCAAAAGTATGGTTTGCTGGCGCGAACATACTGCAGTCGCGGATGTCAACGGTTTGGCGTTCTCCCATCCTTTTTGCGTTGCACAGCTTCTATGCGTTCGCCGCTGGGAAAGTTGGCGCGCAATGCAACCTCCCACGGCCCGGCCTGGTCACAGCCTTGCACTTCTAGCTTGGGTCCCCTATGGGTCCCCTATCATTTGCTTCGGGGCGAAATCGTACACTGATTAAGCCGGTCAGGCCCTGAAAAAGAACCGTAAACCCGATCAGGCTGCTGGCCTCAACTCATGGGGTCAATGGCCTTCAGGCTTTGGTCATGCCCGGTTGGGAGTTCTACACACGATGTCAGCATCTGTTTAGATGTGACTTTCGGACATCGGCCAGAATCATAGGTTCTGAAGCCTGGCTTCAAGCAAGCCTTGGAACAGGATGCCATTCCCAGCGCCTCCAAAGTTCAAGTTTGCATAGCAGGGTTTTAGATCAAGAAAACAAGTTACCCTCCAACCTTGAAGCTGGCAGTGCATTTTCAGAAACTTGTCTTCCGTGAAGGGAGGCCTGACAGCTGGGAGGCCATGCCCTCAATTGAAACCTGAGCTGACACGTCTTGAGGACAACTCCTGCCGTGTCAGGAGCTAAGACAACAGTTAACTTGGGGGTCTTATGGTTGTAGCTCAGCTCATGCTACCGGAACTTGAAATCTTCCAGCAGTCACTTCACAGGAGTATGTATGAAGTGGGACTAGTAAGACTGCCTTGCAACCCACGCGCTTGGCGACTTTCTTGTCGACCTGCTGCGCCGCAAAGCTGCGAAGTGACCACTCTTTCCTGGCTCCCAGGAGATCTTCCTGGCTCCCAGGCGTTGCTCGCTAAAGCACAGCCGACGCACTGCGAAGTGCGCCAGGCCAAGCCCAGGTGTTTCTTCGATTCTTCAGAGCAGGTCCAAGGACAACCAATACGCAACACATTCTCCCTTCAAGGAGCTGTTTTATCTGTCTGACATGCTGAAATGGTGGTTGCGTGGCATCAACAGGAGAAGTCAATGCCCTCTGTTTTCTTGACTGTCTTGCCGGAAAAGATGTTTTGAGGAAGATCCAGAAAAACGCACCACAACTCCAGTGACTCCTCCGAAATGGTTGACTTCACTTCAACTTCGACTGAATCCCAACATGGGCGCCCTGGTGCCTCAAGCGGCGGCGTCTGTGGCCCAGCCACGCGTTCGGCACACCCTCACGCACCCGCGCAAGACAGCACCCGTGCTGTCCAAATGATAAAAGCGCTCGTTCACATGCACCCACCTACGAGAATGAAGCACGCCCACGCGTGTGCACCCACCCAAGCCAGTATCTGCGCTGGCCACCCACGCTCACGCAAAACAGTATCAGCGTGACACGCCCACCTGCATGCACGCGCGCAACACCGTATCCGGGCGGGCCAAATGATGGCCACACGCAGCCACGCGCACCTCACACCCTGCGCAAGGTCGCGCAGGCAAAACATGACGAGCACACTTGCTGACGTGCATCCGCACAAGACAGTCTGCGCCATGAAGACTTGCTTGCGTGCCTGGGGCAAGCAGCGCAACACAGCTATGGGCGTTTGGGTTTCAAACGCAAGCGGCCATGCGAGTTGCTCAAGTCTTTTTTGAAAACCCCCTTCTCGTTGAAGACTTACAAGGCAGGAGTGAAATCGGCGCTCTTGGATGTTGAGGCGCCATGCAACGACCAAATTTAGCAGGTCAACTGTGAAAACCTTTAAAAACCGTGCTGCAATCCTCCTCACACCTGGACACCTGAGCTTGGCTCTCATTCCGGCGATCACTGGGACTTGCTGGAGCCTGGCGCCAAAAACGCGGTGGCAGGTTTGCGGTCCTGTCCGATTTGCCTCTAGCAAGGGCCTTTTGCAACGCAAAAAACAAAGAAACGTAAGCGGCTGCTTGGAGGGGGTGGTCCAATAACTGCGGCCCATCTGAAAACTCCGTTGAAGACAAGCAACTTCATCACTTTTGCAGGATGTCATTCGCATTCAACACTTCCTCTCAAGCGTGTGTGCGAAATGCTTGCAAGGCGGAAACAAGCTGATGCCCGCACCACATAAAAGAGCATGCATAGCATGCAGCTAATCCGCATGGAAACTCGAGCAATTGAGTGCCAAAGGCTGGGAGTTAAAGGACTTGAATGAGGAAAGCCCAAGGAAACATGCCTCAGACTTCTGCGTGGCCTTCAAATACAATTCTCGGTGCCAGCATTCGGTTGCATACCCAGCATAATGGCCAAGCATGTGATGGAAAGCTGCAGGATCAAGCCACCCGAATCTAAAATGGAATGGCCATGGCAGATTTAGAAACAAGCTGAGACAGCATATCATTCCCCGAGATAGGCACGGGTCCAGAACACATGCCCGGCCTAGGCATAGCAAGCGACACATATCGAAACGTTGTGTGTTCTCAAAGCTGCGAGTGGGATGTTGAATGTTGCTTCATCCTCCCTACCATGAAAAGGAGATTTGTTTTTTCAATTCCATTTAACTTGTCTTCCCCTATGAAAGGGAAAAGGGAACCATCAATGGAATTCCAGGGGTCACCCCCCTTCCCCCAATTCCATTTTAAGAGGGTGGGGATGTTCTTCTTTTGGACGTGTACTTGAACCTTTATCCTTGCTCGTTTCATCCTGATCCTTTGCACTCTCTTGGCCGGAGCAGCATGTCCACTCCCAGCATGAGGGTTCCCAAGGGATTTCACGGAGGTGTCTGCTTGCGGCATCTTAAAGCAGCCCATGTATAGACCCTGTACGCATCCAGCCTTTTCATATGACTGAACACCAACCCTTCCCATCCGCATGGGAAGTGACAACATTTGCACAGGGATACGGGTACAAACCTGAAATGGCACAAACAAGCTAAAGCATACAAAACAAACAGCTCTTCTCGCCAGATTGCTGAAACACCGAGGCGGGTTGCACGCTTAAACTTATGTGCCAAGGAGGGGGGGAAACTACTCAAGCAAGCAAGATGGAATGAGATGGAATGGCATAGCAACACAAAGCGCACCACATGAAGTCTTTACAAGTCATGCACTTCTCATTGGGACTTTAATTTGAGATGTCAAAGCAACCTGTGTGCATCTTCGAATGCCAAGCCGACACAAGCCCCATGTGGACCAGCATCATCAATACCAAGGCTGCTCCAATGGTCATGACCCTAATGAATGGCTTCCCATACTAGAGCATCGACTAGTTGAGTAATTCAGCCCAAGTGGCCGGATGAGGATTCCACCACACTGCTGCCCATGCTGCTGCCAGCAATGGACTTGCTTTCCCTCTTGGCGATTCTCCTTGCAAACAATATGCGAAGGATGCATCAACAGCGAAACACGATGGAACAGGAATGGACAGCAAAGCATGCAGTGTGGGATTCCCACACTATGTCAATGTGGAACACACCGCAACGGCCGGAGGTAAGGTGGAAACAAGCAGTGTACGTGGATACTTGGGTGTCGTCCTCATGCCTGCTTTGCCAAGTCAACATTATGGTGCTGAATTCTACAACGGTATGCAAGTCACACATGTCACAAGCAGTACACTGCCCCTTGTGAAAACAATGCATCCATGACACAATCTCAAATCGACAATTTACTAAATCAGAACATCAGTGCACGAAGATAGTGATCACAATGCTCGCAACCCCCAAACAGGCAACGAGGTCTATTTGTGTTGCTAGATCAAACGGCCCCGCTTCGAGATACAGCCTCCTCCCCATGCCAAGCATGTGTTGATCAAATCCAATCTAAAGGGTTGGAACAGTCAGCAGTTCGCCAACATTACTATATTCGGGCCTGCATTTTAACTAACATGATCCCGGGATGCATCCTGGACAAGCCCAGGGAGCCTTATTAAATGAACGATAAAACTCTTGGGCCTTTTTTTTTTGCAGTGGTCATTTTCGCCAAAGTTCCTCAAAACGTGGTTGACGCCATTTAAAACAGTACATTCAAAACAAAGCAACATGGCTTCGAAACACGAATCTGAATATGCCGCCCGCCCCGGGACCCTTCTCTGTCTTAGGGAAGGGGCACCCCAAAGCAGCTGACACGCCTCATGTGCGAATTCGAAACGAGTACGCTACAAACGTCCCCAACTGCCATGAAGCATGATCAGCTGCATCCATATTTGCGTCCCAGTCTCACTAGGACTTTCTGAAACTTCCGCATCGCAGCTTCGAGCCTGGAGGTCTTTGGAAGTATGGAACGTTTTGGCTGCAATGGTGGCTTTGCTTCAACTAATCTACCAAGGACACAGGACCCAGGCTAAAGCGAAGAATGTCTTGTTCAACCTGACCCGTGGAAGTGCAGCAAGCCGCCCTACCGGCTTTCCGGCCAAGTGGAGTCTTCAGCACTTGCATTGCAGATTGTCCATGGCCATCCCCTTATATAAGTCAGCTTGCTGCATTGCGACGCTATGCGAAGCTTGGAGGTACCCCAAGTGGCAATGGGCCGTGGGCATGGGGGACCCCTTTGGTCTGGAGCAAGCGCCCATCCACGTAGCTGGCAAGCTTTTGCGGCCACAACTGCGGCAATAGCCAGCAGGAAAATGGCAATCATACGTGAAAGCTGCGACTGACAGAAGGCAACCATTCAAGGCATAGCACGTGATCCGAAGGCTGCATTTGGAGACAGAAGCACGATTCAGTGAGCGCCTGATCCTAATTACGTGGTCCTATGACAAAGCCACTGTTTGTGTCGTACTGTCCCCTGCAGAGATCCGACATCTGTGCTGCTCTCCCATGGCAACACCCTTGGCATGTCCCTTCCCCCCCTAAAGCAAATAGAGCCAAGCATTGTCACAAGCCAGTCAAACAAACCAACTGTGCCCAAATGATTCATTTTAAGGCTGCTTGATGCACCCCTCCCCCAAATTGAGAAGCAGTGACAGTTCGCCCTCACCCGCTCGGCACCTCTCATCCTCTGTGATCTCCTGGGTCTTGGTGTCCTCTTTGGGCCATGGGCTGTTGGGGTCCGTCAAGCCTCCGAACCTGACGGCGCACACGCGCACGCTTGCGTCGTTCTTCTTTCTTTTGGGGCGGGGGGGGGGGTTGGTGGGTGGGGGGGGGGGGTTGAATTGAAGGGGATCTTTTTTTGAGCTGAGAAAGGACAGAGCGCAAGGAGGCGTCAAGCAGCCGGGTGCTCTTTGCGGCGAAGCCCCCCCGCTGTGAAATCAGGAAGTTCACACAACCACACAGGTGAAAACCGCGCTCGAACCATCGGCAAACGAAACAGTCACACACAAATGCAGCTTATTGGATGCATGTCTAAGCCATGCGTAGCTCAGGAGGCTTCCAAGAACAGGTTCAACCAATGTCTGGTCAACAAGCTCACTGATTGAGGCACTTTCAGTCCCCTTCGCCGCAATTTATTGTGGAACCAAACGCACTTGAACTGATATGTGCCAAAAATATATGTGCCATCTGCTGTCGCGCAAGGTCCCCCCCTGGGTAGTGCCGCTCCCCCCCCCCCCGCCCCCTCGGTTGGTCTTTCCGGCCTCTGGATGGCCTCCTTCACCACGTAGGCATTGGCCGGCTCCATGAGCTGCACTCCGCCGGGCATCCCCACGTCCCCCTCGCCGAACCTAGCGGATCTTTAAGGGAATGCTGAGGGAATGTACCCCAGATTTGTGGGGCTTATAACCTATCTTTAAGGGAATTTCGATTGTTCAGAATGGCAGAAATGGTATGATCGAACAACAAAAAAAAAAAAAAACATAACCGAAGGAGGCACTCTGGGCGGGGGGGGTGATTTGGTGAGGTTCATATTGGGCGCAGTTGTCAATACACAGGGATTCGGATATTGAGTATCTCTTAGTCTCCCTGGCCACCTCTCCCCAGCTAAATGAAAAACAACAGGTGGCTCAACATTAAACAGCTGGGGTTTACGCAGGTTTTGAGCCTTTGGGCCACACACCTGGAAGACACAACTCTTGAAACTTTCCGGAAGGGTAGCACATTGCCAACTGGGTCATGTATGGTTTCCTGCCAAAGCTGCACACATTTGCAGGACGCGGTTGGGATTTTGTCAGCTGAATCCGGTCGCCCCGCCCCAAATTGGAACCTCGAATTGGCTCCAATCGACTCAACTCGCCAAGAAACTCCAGGGGAGTATCCAGAGCCAGGCTCTCGGTGAACTTCTTCCATTTGCTCCTTGCGCGGATCTGCCAGGGGGATTTGGGGCCTCCATATTCAAAATGACACCGGGGCTCCAAAAACGTATCGTGTTTGGCAACGCCACAGCTGTCCACGCCTCGCGGCAACCGCGGCAAGCCCTGCAATGGGCTATCCCTGGCCCCGATGGCTCGAAGTGCCAGCCCGAACCTCATGCAAGATATAAACACCGACTGATTCTCAGCAAAACATCCTCTTTCCAAACGGTGCAGGCAACTTATTTTATTGGAAGAAATCCTTGCTGAATGAAGCCTTGCAAATGTCTCGATTCATCCGTCAACCCATTGGCACGTGATTCATCAAGGAGACCTCCTTTTGCAAGCCAAGCTCGTTGAACAGCTGGATACCCAATATACTTGAGACTTCTACCTGGACCAACTCAATTGGCTCCTCCCAAGGCCGCGTATGGTGTCCACTTCAATCTGCATGCGCCGCAGAACCGCGCAGCCCACCATGTCCGTATAGATTTCATTGTGCCTGGGCGTCATGTTGCTTCTCTGAGCCAGTTAGCACATTGAAGAAGTCGTGAACTTGGACCCTGGGGGTTGTGAACAACACGGGCCATTGAGGAAGATCTGGCTTTTGTGATTCTTGTATGCGTGTCTTTGCAATGGTACACCACGACACACCAAACAAAACACATCAAAAAGGAAGAAAACCAAAAACGCGAAAACCGTTGAGCTTCCAGCTGTTCCACTGCTACGACGCTGCAATTTGCATCGCCCGGCTATCATTCAGCCAGCTGGCGCGCAGGTGAGCTGAGCAATGAGGATGTTGAAGGTGCCAACGGTCACCTCACAAGTCTCAGCAGGAAACGCATGTCTAGCAGCTACCATGGATGCAAACAAACCTACTTCTTGCAAAGCAGAAGCCAACTCTTACCTTGACTCCTGTATTCTTGTCCTTGCGCGCACTGCGCGCCCCCTCCTTGCAAGCATTCAGACTGGCGTGTGCACTTGCGCACCCGCTTTCTCAGAGTGATATAGCTCACCTTGCAACTCTCGCAGTAACCCCCCCCCCACAACTGCCTGAAACTCCCAACATGGTCCTCAGCTTGAAGCCGAACATGAGACTCCTACTTATACGCAAGTCATTTCTCCAAAGAAGCTTGCACTGGCATGATTGGATACCAGGGTCGCCGTGCCCAAATTAGGGCTGGTGGGGCTTCCAGTAGGTAGATACCCAGTCATCATGGCTCAACTGGAATGAGATCACCCTCTGAGATGCAACATGGCACATGTCTATCTCTGAACACTCGAGCCATCATGACCACCTCTGTCGCCAAGCCAAGGCGGACACTAGCAGGGCCCCTTTGGGAAGCATCTTCCTGGAATCCTCCATGCCAACTTCCATTGCCCCGACAAGTTCTACGAGAAGCACGGCTAGATTTTGCCAAGCTCATACTGAGGCTGGCGCTGACACGAGGAACATGCTCACGGCAACCATGATCACCGGAGACTGCGCCATCTCCGGAAGGTCTTGGCCGCGGACCAATCCAAAGGCCCATGGAGATAAGGACAAGGGCTTGGTTGCTGTTGACCTCCCTGCAAAAAGTTGTTCACTTTTGGGGGGTTTAGTGGAAAACCCCTTGATTTCCCAAAAAGTTAAAGTCTAAAGATCCAACCCAATAGCAGTGAAGAAGGGTACATAAATTTCGGGCATGCATGATTCGCAGGTAGTTCTCCTGGCACATACCCAAATATTGATCCATGTTCCGGTTTGTCATTTTTGAGCAGGCGAGCGGCAAACGCCTGGGTTCTTGTTTTTTTTTCCAAATGGGAGTCAATCGGCAAACACGCTAATGCTTGGTACCGGCTGGACACGGCTGACGGACATCTTTTTTCAATGTGGGGCCAAAGTGTAGACCAGGGCTAATGGGCTAATACTGCTGTTTGCAAACGAAGGTCCGAACTAAAGCTGCCCACTGCGGCCACGCCACCGTCGTCCGAACCCATGCGCGTCGCAAGCTGAAAGAGCCGCATCGCTGTGCTAGGGAAGGTCTGGAAGGCTTCAACTGGGCGGCTGGTCGCGGTGCGGGCACTGGGGTTGAGTGCAAACAGCTTTGAGTAGACCGTTGAAATAGCATCTTTCACAAAGACGATGCATTGCGGTATGTTGGGCACATGCTTTGAAAGCACGTGACTAAGTCTCTGTGCGCGCCCTGGTGGCTTTCCTGAAAGGAGGAGTACATATTACTGGTTGTGTAGCGCCAAAAGAATGGGATCTTCGGATAACCAATGGCACTTCCTTGCATAAGACTATCCTGCCCAGTGGTGTGCTTGATTGTGCTCGTCCCATGGCACAACGTCGATGATTCGATCGATATGCATTGGATGTTCGGCAACCTCGCCCTGCGAGCAAAAAATGCAAGTCAATAAGTGCATGACACCTCGCCAACACCAGGAACATCTATCGAACGTACAAGTTTGTCCTGAATCGATTTGCAGTTGTGATTTGCCCTGGGGACAAGCCCTCGCCTTCGACAGCCTGCGATGGCATGATGCGCGAGCCAGTGACAAACCACCGATTCAGCGCAACCCCTCCTGGCCTAAGCATAAATAATCGTTCAGAAAGACATGAAACTGACCCTTTTTGGAGGGAGGGGCTTGCAAAAGCGGTGGCCTATTTTTTGGGGCGCGTGTTCAGAGAAGCCTTGTTGATGGAAGAAACTGTTGCACACTGAGCACGGGAAAGAAGCGACACAGCTTCCCAGCCTAACTGGCACCAACAAGCCTCCCCGATGCAAGGCAGGGCCAATCCCGAAGCTCCCAAATCCGACTTCAGCTGAAGACTGAAGAGGCGTTGACCAGAGCATTGCGCGAGTGGCTAGCCGAAACAACTCAAATGTGGTCCCCGAACTGGGCTGGATTTGGCCTAGCTCCACAATCAAACTGCAGCGGAAAGCCCAAAGCCCCTTGCACAAATCTAGAAGAATGTTCAATCGAGCACCGAGCGCATCATGCAAACAAGCCGCCACTGTTGCGGCTAACAGCAATGCATGTGGCAAACATCAGCACGAAGTAGGCGAAACCGGCGAGCATCATGAGCCTTCGAGGTCGAGGTCAGTGGGATTCCAAAATCAAATCAACATTGTCAATGAATCATGCTACTCTCTGATCTGAGATAGTTTGCACCATGTACTGTGTTGATGCTATTTTACCCCTCACATGAAAGATTCCTTTCATTCTTGCCCTCTTCAGCCAGGGCCAAAGTCCGGCCGGCCACCAACTCATCAGCAAAACCTACTCTTTCTGAAGAGAGACCCCCTCAAAGGGTCCCTTCAGTTCTGCTGGCCGGACCAAAACGGGGCCGTTCCGCTGTGAGTTGAATCAGGGCAGGTCCTGTACCGGCTACACCCTGCGCCGTGCCTCAACAAAGTGGAGCCATCAATCTGATCAGGATGTATTAAGGGGCCAGTTCGCGCAGTTCAGAGTGGTCAAAACACAAGAACTGGAGCCTCGGAGCAAAGACATGGTAGCACACACGCAAACAAACAAGACAACACGCAAACATGTACCGACCCAAAGAACCACAACCACACAGCCAAGTACACAAACTGCAACACGAGAGCAATCACACACCAAGCATACCCCCCGACCAAGCCGACCCAAGCCAAGACAAGCCAATCCCAACATCTACCAAGCCAAGGCCCAGGAACATGCAAAGCACCGAGCTGAGACTGAGTTTTCAGCCCGAGGGGCAGCTCCGGCAAGACGTTTGTGGCCACCAGCACATAGGCCTTGCGACACAAACGGGGGTGCTTTGGGCCGGCCACTGACAAGGGCTGGCTCAATTCCCAGACCGAACTTATGAAGAAGAGGCTTCTCTGGCCTTATACTTTTCAATGGGTGCGGATTTATTTTGGGAATGTTTTTCGTTATTTAGTTTCCCCGTCCGGGCCAGTATCGTTTTCAACATCGCCTGCATGTCCAACCAACATCCCCAGCATCACCAACAAATCGTGGGTAACAACATCTAAAAAGTAGCTGGCGGGTTGACGGGGTGGTTCAAATAGGAGGGTATTTCACTCAAATCTAAAAAATAGCAGGGGGGGTCGGGAAAGGGCGGCAGCCCCCGCCATGATGTCCGCAGAAGTGATGATTCGATTGGGGGTGCAATTAAATCTCTGCAACAAGTCTACAACGTAGCGGGGGGGTTGGGGGGGGCGGCAGCCCCCCTCATGATGTTCGAGGAAGTGATGATTCAAACAGGGGTGCGACTAAATCTCTGTAGAAAATCCAAAAAGTGGCGGGGGGGTTGCGGGGGGCGGCAACCGCCCCCATGATGTTCGAAGAAGTGATGATTCAAATAGGGTGCAATGATTCAAGGTGATGATTTCAATAGGGAGGGACTGGTGATGCTGAGAATGCGGGAAGCCAAAGCCAAAAACCAATGAACCGGAGAGGAACCGGGAAAGCGGAGGATGCGAAAGCCAAAACCACCAAAAGCCGCATAAACCAGCGAAAAGCTGCAAACCCCATCTGGTTTGAACTGGGAATGCAGAAAATGCGACAAGCCAAAGCCAAAAAGCCACCAAAAGCGGCGTAAACCAACAAGAAGCCGAAAAGCCAAGAAGCCAAGAAGCCTAAAAGCCAAGAAGCCAAGAAGCCTAGAAGCCAAGAAGCCAAGACGTCAAAGCGAAAGAAGAAAAGAAAAAAAACCTCCCTTTTCAATTCATGATGAGGAGGTGTCTAGTTTGGGCTTAAGCAGCAAAGGACTGATAGGAGTGTTCCGCCCAAAGGACAATCTGGGTCAGAGCAAAATGAAGGCTCGCACAAGCAACAAAAGAGAAGCGCCCTCATAGGAGACTTGACCCTGAGTGGACTTAAGCCACTTGAAAGCCTCCAGCAAGTGCTGGACAAACAACGGAGAGGTCACACCCCAGTTTGACAGGTTGACCCCGCTTCAAAACCAGGTCCACCTGGCACTCTTTATCTTTAAGCCAGGATGGTGAGACTAGCGGGATGCCACCACAACCGTGCAGGCTGCAGAACAAGTGTTGATAAGAATATGTCGATTCGGCTTGTGCTCAATAGATGGCACATGTGATCAATGTCAACTTTGCCATCCCACATTGAAGCGCTCCCCCCCAAATCAACCCCATTCAAAACTAAGCTCTCTTGTGCCTCAAAAGTCCGCACAGTGTCTGGCTACAGCAAATTCAACCAGCAAACATGCGCTAGCACATGAATTGCAAGGCGCCATGCAGGTCATGCTTCTCCACAGTTGGCCTTCTGGGCACAGTGCAAGCAATCTTGTGCCACCCAAATAAAGCGGCTGATAAGACTGACAGGAAGCCAACCATTTGCTCACCTTTACAGCAACATCGGTGGTTGAACAGGTGGATTCTTTGGAACCAGCCCTTGTTGTACTTGTTGTTTCTGACACTTAGAGGATTGACATGAAATGCTGCAATTCAAGTTAGGCAAAGAAATGCACAACTTACAAAATCCAATCGCTTCACTGCATTGGCGTCTCGCATCCAGCAAGAACATTTCGCTTGGGCTGAATTGCTTAAAACCACTGACGGTGTGACAGGTTCTTGCTAGTGACTTTGAGGTCTCGTGCTGCCGGCTTGGTGCATTAAGAGAGCAATTGTTCACATCCCAGATTCTGGGCTTCAAATAGGCCCTTGGGAGCATCTAAAATTGGGAGTAGAATGCGTCAGGGTGGGACGCAAACAAGGGACTCAAATACTCTCACTAGTGATTTAAGCAAACTGGGTGAGGCCTCACCGGGGGGGGGATGCCGTTCTGCACGCATCATCTGGCCGGCCTGTCCCCCCCTCCCCTTTTTTCGGAGGCACATTGAGCTTCACCGACAGGGTGGAGAGGTCCGTGAGGAGCGTCATGTACAGAAACACCACAATCATAGACACTATGGCATACCTGTCGCCCGGGAGCGGCAGGCGCCCCAAAAAGGAAACTCATCTAGAGCTTGTCAAACTTCTAACGCATCTGGCAGACCATGAGGCAGCGGCCAAAGGCCATTCCCGGAAGCCAAGCGCAGCGTACATGTTCGATTTGATTTGTGTTTCAAACACGCCTGTAGTGAAACTTTGGGTGACTGTGGTAGCGCATCACCAAACTCCAAAGGTTCAGAAGACTGCAGTGTAGTAACGTGCAAGCATGCGGTCGTCATGTTCAAACTGAACATATGGAGGCCACTTAAACTGCGTCTTCAGTTCCCGCCAGGTTTCCAAGCGATCAAAACAACGCTTGAAGTTGCCCAAATCACGTTCAAGCCAGGCTGCTAAACTAAGCTCCACCATGCCATGTTTGTCTTGCAAGTAAATCTCCACATCAGCGTTATTGGTGTGCCATGGCAAGCCAACACACACACACACCCCTTGCCATGTCTTGCGATGTGTGCAAGACAACATCCCACGTCAACTAGTCCAGTTTCAACGCGAGCCACGTGGCTTGAAAAAGGACAAATGATCGGCACATTGAACAAGGACCGATTTCCAACATTGACAACGCCAAGACACCAAGCCCTTCAGCCAAGAAGCGCATCGCGAATGCCCTCAGCTGAAGCGATTGCCGTGTGATTCTGCATGACACTTTATGTGCCACCATGCCGCTTTTGTTTCAAGCTGCCTCTATGAACAGTTTCCAGATCCCAGTTTTTCCAAATAGCCAAGGGCCATCACCCGATCAGAACCTTTGGCAGAGAAACAACGACTTTGACGGGGCTGTGTCCAGTCCAGTAGGCAGCCAGCCCAAAACTGTTGCAATTCACGCATTTGTTGCAGGGCCTGCGGCCTGCGGCTTGCTGCAACAAGACTTATTAAAGAAGACATGGTACCGCGCCGTTCGAGTCCTCCAGCCTACCCGTAAAATACCGCAAACGTTTAATCCAAACACATGACCATGGAATAACTTCTAAAGCGAAGAAGCACCGCTGCTGGAGTCATTTGTTCCTCAAATGTTTTCCACTCACTTCACTGGCATGACACTCACCTTTGACCTTCTCCGGCCCTGCAGCTGGACGCCTCTTGCCTACCTCTTGCATGCCACCAAGCTTCTTGATGCTCCTCGCACAAATCGGAGAAAAGCGGAACTTCGTCACTCTGGAAACAGTACCTTGGCGCACAGTTCCATGCCAGAGTCGAACAGACGCACGGAAAGCATGGTGGTGTAAATCCACCGACTTGTATCCTAAGCGATGTTGCTTGCATTGACTGCATCGTTTTGATTGTTCAAACCTCGCTCTTGGCATGGGACAGAACCCAAGCCATTCTTGCCATCGGTCCCTCGCTCCTGCCCTTCAGGCACAAGCGAGATAGAGAGGGGTCCAAACTGTTCCCTAAGCCCAAAGTCACGGAAGATTTTCGAAGCCTAGAGGGATGTTCTAATTCTAGGGCCAAGCCTCAATCATCATCTGATCCGTATGTTGATGCCAGGTCACTCGTCTACTCGCAGGCAAAACTGGCAACTGACGTTGCTTAACGGGGGAATTGCTACTACCTGCTTCCCAAAAATACAGTTCGCTCAAAGGACTTCCAGTTGGAATGCCATCAGAAATGCTTTAGGTACTTGCGAGCTGCATGTTTGATCTCTCTCTCTCCCTCGCTCTCTCTCCCTCTCCCTCTCCCTCTCCCTCTCCCTCTCCCTCTCTCTCTCTCTCCCTTTATCTGCAGGTTCAGGATACTCAATGTGTAGCAGCATCAAATGCCGAGCTACACAACAAGGAGCCTAGTCTATAAACACACGTTGCACACATCTGGAAAAAGGATGCAATAATACAAGCGTGCTCTTGGCTCGGCAGAGTGGCTCTAAAGACCGTGACATAAGGGTTTGATTCAATATGAAGGACAAAGCAAGCAAGCACGTAAGCAAACAAGCTAAATCTTTGGACTTCCGTCGGCTTCAACCATCTTGCGAAAAGACCTGATCCAGCTGCGGTTTTCGGCTGTTTCTTTGCTTGCACCGGCGTCCTCTTTTGGCTGCAGCTTGCCTGTAAGACATGTGGTGACCGCCAATATCTTCACACGCCCGGCCACTCCCTGCCAGGTTGCAGGATAGGCTCCAGCATGAACATGGAAACCAAGCCCTGGGCGAGGCGACTTGGAACCTTCGGAAATCAAACCGGGAAAAGGACATACAGGGTCCAGCGAGGCTTTGACAGGGAGACAGGAAGGCATACGACAAAAAGAGAGAGAGAGAGAGAGAGAGAGAGAGAGAGGAAGCCTTCATCCCAACTAAGAAGTTCTTGCGGGCGGCGACTGCACCAAACACTAGTCTGGATCTTCGCTGCTTTACATTGTGGGCTACAGCCTCTCAGGCAGTGTTTACCTGGACCAGTGCAGGTGCAAAATGTCACGGCTAGCACGAAAACAGCCTAGACAGGTTGAAACGCGGCAACGAGAACAAGCACCATGTTTGTTCTTCGTCCACAGCTTTGCTGTGCACGACACTGTGACTCGTGGCAGACCATTGACACTCATGTCTTTGCCACTGCAAGTCAACCTGCTAGAGGATGGCATATTGCAATATGAATGGAACTTGTTGTTCCCAGTGCCCTGCTTGCAATGTACACGTACGCAAGCTGTTGTCAACTCCTCAAACAGCATAGAACCCTGCCACCCAAGGCAAACTATCGAACCAGTATGATCAAGCAAGACCAAGCCAGGTCCCATTTCTACACTGCCCCCCTAACAAACAGAAGTGGAACCCCCAGATCGAAATTTCAAACCCAGTTCACGTTGCCATTCGCAATCTTTGCCGACACACGAATCCGGGATGCCCAAATAACCTTCATGAGGGGCGGTCATGCCTCAGGTGACCTGGTCAGCAAAAAAATCGCATGCCTTCCCTTGCTTTGTCTGATTCACGTGGTCCAGCTTTCTGAATCCTAAGCCCGCCGCCAGTGTGAGCAAGATGCCGACGGGCTCCCTCCAGTTCTCAAGATAGCGCTTGGGCACAGGAACTCGCCCCAGCATCACCTTGGCTTTGCAACTACTCATGCCGCACCTTCCAGGCAGGGTTTGTGGTACCAAGTGCACCAAGACTAAGTGTTGCTCAGTTCTTCATCGATGCGTTACTTGGTGAAGGGAATAGTCACTCTGTGTTGAATTCTAGATGGCATGCAGGAGGCAGGCGCATGAAGACTTGGCTATGCAGCAAAGATACAAGGCTGGGACTGTCACCAAAGCCTTTCCAACAGAGCACAGTTGTCATTAGGCTGCCTTCCGCATGCATCAATGTGGAAATTTCAAAAAACAAGTGTTGAAAGTGCCAAGCAATGATATGACATGCCTTGGCAAAGTCATGTGACAATTCCCATGTTGAGATTGTGTGCAGAAGGGGTCGCTGTTGGAACCCTACACCTACAGAAGCCCCGGGCACACAAGCTTCGCTTTGGCAAAACTCTCCTTGTCCACGCTGTTGCCTTTTGGCTGGCAGCCAACCACCAAGAAAGAAATAACGTGTTGAAACTGTCTGCCGGGAAGAAATATAAAACAATGCTTGCGTTGTTTGGGCAGCACAACTCCTAGGCTCCCCGATCTTTCTCCTTTGCCTTCGTGGATGGATCTAGCTCCGATGAGCTTCCCACTGGCAAAACCCCTGCCTCAATTGGAATTGTGCCACAGCAACATCGCAAATTATTACTTCATGTGGCTGGCAACTTTCCTTCGGGCCTGTCCCGGTCAGTGGCACCAGCGCGGAAGTGGTTCCCGATGCTTGCGTCGCTGGAATACGGCCTCTTTCGATCCAAGCAGCCAATTGGTCCGGCTCTTGGCCGGAAAAGGCCTACAGCGGCTGTCCAGTCACCCCCCGAGAAGTAAACAAGTTTCAAAACGCAGAAACAAGAAGAACCAGGCAATGCCCGGGAAATGTCAAAGCGGCCACGGCATGCATCGCCAGGCATCGGAAGGTATCGTTACAGCTGCATCAGCATCAGCGCGACCCTGAGCGTCATCACCACTACCACCAACATTCCTCACCATTCCTCATCATCTGCGTCGTCGTCGTTCTCCTCCTCCTCTTCCTCATCATCACCTCATGATCATCATCGTCCTCGTCCTCATCATGAACAATTTTCTTCATCTCCTCGTCCTCCTCATCTTGACTCAAATGGCGACGACAACGGACGTACACAGAATAACTATGGAAACGACACACTTGTCACTGGGGACAGGATGACAATGCCGAGGACGAAATGGATACACAAACATGACGGTAACGGTGACACTGCAGCGGTGACAACGCGGAGTGGCAGTGATGGCATACGCTGACGCTGGCGATGAGACAACTGAATCTGAATGATGACGCTGATGTTGGTGTTGATCAGGAGCAGAAGCTCAGGAGTACGGCTGCAACCACGACGGAAGCGACGACGACGGACGTATTGCCACGGCAATGACAACGGTTGCAACATGAAAGGCGCAATGGTGGATTTTATGATGCAAGCCTCGTTTGAGGCCACTCACAATATTGTCTTGCTGTGATCGTTCTTCACCAGTCTCACATCTCCAATTGTCAATCAACCACATGCATCCGACATCAAGCCATGCCCCTCCGCAACGACAAAAGCACAAATACAGTTGAAAGCAGCCACAGCAAAAGCAGCAACACAGAACTCTTTCCGTTCAAGGCATCATGCTCGCCACATGGCCAGCCTTGTAGATGTATAGCACTCGGCCATGGATCATGTGGGTCATGCCTTGCGGCAAACAAGGTATTTTGACCTCTCACGACGTTGGACAGGGGTCGGGTCATCTCATGGGTTTCCTGCGTCATGCTGGGTTTACGACAACACCCCCCCCCCCCGCCCCCAAAAAAAATTAAGCACTGCAATTGGGTGTACCTTTGTCCCCTCGTTACGGTCCGGGCAATTGCTGGCTATTGACCCAGCATGTTGGAACCCACAGCAACCGGAAACCCGTCTGGTGGCCAGAAGTGCCACACATGGCTTCCTGGGACCCTCGTTTACTTTGTGCGTTGCCAGAGCAGCGTCCTGACAAAATGTCATCATTTGGGAAGGGAAGCCGCGCAGCTTCCGCAAGCTTCGGCGGCATGGTTGTTTTTGTTGCTTCCGCGTACGTGTGTTGCTTCCTGTGGCTTCCGCACATGGCGAAAGTGGAAGTCATGTTTCAGCAAACATCGTGTGAAATGCTGCCTGCTGGTAGCTCCTTGTTTCTCATGTGCAAGACAAGCAAAACGGTGAGAGCTTCTGCGGAATTCCGAACAAACAAACTTTGCACTCTTCTCCGCGGAAGCTGCCGCGAGCTTCCCATGGATGCCCAAGACTAAGTTTCTTCATAATTACGCATTGTGATCGCTGCTCAGTTGGCTTCATGATGGATTGCCAACTGGAAACATACAACTTGATCAATCATGGCGCTATCCTTCAGACTTTGCCTCATGAAAGTCTGGGGTGCCGTGGCCCAACAAATGAGTCTCGAGCCTAGGATTCTTTGTAGTCCTCAAGTCCCGTGGATGGTCACTGGTAGGCTTTGAGAATACGAGAGGATCATTTGCACAGGCTGTTGCATGACGGAGCAACACTCCTCCTGATAACCTCGTTGCGCGGGGGCCATTGCCAATGACTTGTTGTTGGCTAATTCCTGTTCAGCGACAGGCTAATATTGGACAAAGCGGGATTCTGAAAGATTTCAGCAGGTTGCTTCTCACTTACCAGATCAAGGAGACCCACCAAAGAACTGTGCCAGAGACACTGGACGTCACGTCCGTCCGTCCCACTACACATATCTCGTGCATTTGGTTCAAAAGGTACGAGGCCTCCTGTGACTCTGCACGTCTGCCAGAACAGATGCGTGGTGGCCACGTCTGTTCTACAACATAAACAGCCTCCCAAGATAGAGACAGGTCTTCTAAACGCATGGCGTCTTGCAGAATGAGGGATTAAAGCCTCTTGGTTGTTTCACCGCTCCTTCCGACCCTGCCGATTGCCGACCCCCGCCCCACCTGCAAAGTAAACCCAACAGCGGCACACAAATGTTGCAACGCGTGACGCGAAGCTGCTATCAACCTTGGCTGGAAAGCCATGGGTCACAGCACGCGAGAGCTCGGGTTGAAAGTAGACATACTGGCCAAATGGCAATTGATGCTTATTAACCGTTCATGGCTTCGTTGGAGAATGGACACAAGAATTATCCAAACCAAATTTGGCATCAAGCCCGTCAAACGCCCGATGTTCAAAAATTACCCAATTATTCCTTTAACGGCAAACTTGTCATTGTCGCTGCTTTGTGGGAGAAACATAAGCTTGGCTGTCATTGTGAGTGGTGCCTGGGAGCATGCTCACATCTTGTTGATGCAGGTTGAGAAAGCAACATTGGCACTGGTGTTTTCCATCTCAGCCATGTGTCCACTGGTTGATTGACAACGCCGTGGGAAAGGACGAAAATGACGAAGGTGACCAGCATCCAGCAGCTGCCGAAGACAAACTTCCTCCTCACAAAGCCTGGCCGTGGCACAATGCCGCCGCTGGCTGAAGGCTGTTTTGCTCCTTTTGATGTCCCCCCCCCGCAGCTGGCAAAGGGCTCACTATGTCCAATCAAAGTCACTGCAAATGAAAGCAATCCACTGGGACAAGGCCCCCAACTTCCCTAGAGCCAACCGCCAACCTAAGGCCATATAAATCTCGCTCAGATGTAGCAAAGTGGCGGACTTTCTCACGGGAAGCCAACATCCAGAAGTTGACCCCCCAAAAAACAACCTTTCGGCTTTCAGCTAAACAAACCCATATTTCTCGGGCCAATCAGCTTCAGCCCGGTGGGTTTGTCTTGTAGGCCGAAATGTCGCCTGGCAAGAGAAAAACTCCTTTCGAATGGCACACATATTCTGCCGTTTGGCTCAAAGGGCAGAATATTTGTGGGATTGTCAGACTGAAACAGTTGCACTCCCACCCAAACATGGAACTAGGCCTTCCAAAGAGAAAGTCCAGCAAGCTTCTATTGCACGGATATTTGGTGAGGATTGTCCAATAGATGAAAATACGCAAGCAAGCGCGTGAGCGTTACGGGATGTGGGATGAGACACTTGCCAACTCCAAACATGTACAGCTCACAAGTACTTCTCCTACCCTGCTCCGCAGCATGCACTGGTCCAAGTGAACAAAACTGCCTAGAAGAAAACAACAATTTACACTTTCACCCACTGGACAGCTGACATCAAATCTTCGAGAGTGGCCCGTTGCGGGTTGTTGTGGTGTGAGTGAAAAGCCGTTGAGCAACTAGGCCAACTGCAGAAAGCATTGTGAGGGTCCCCTTGCACTCCAACCCCGGTCGACTGCTAATTGTGCGCATTGCCAGCATCTGGTGAGCTTGCAAAAGAAGCGCAGGCCCCTTTGGCACAACGCCTCAGGTTCTCTCCCGCCGTCCCCTCGCCTGACCACAGAATATGTGTCAGCTGGTGAAGCACTGGATGCACCGCAATCTTTGGGTCCTGCACAGCGCAGTCTAACAAACGCCGGTGTACGCATAGCCTCAAATACTGGTGCCCCTGACCTGCGCGGTGTGGTTGGCAAAGGTGACGTCACAACCTTAAACCCCTATGCTTGGATGAGCTATAGCAGCCAACATCTTCAGATCCTCCTATCAGCGATTCAACAGACTCTGCCGGCTCCTCATTCATCTCAAATCAGATTTTTCGAACCGACGAAGTTGCTTCAAAAAGAATTTGAAATCCGCCGAGGTTGCTCGGCGTGTCGGACACCTAAGAGAGGATAGAGGATAACCCCCCCCGACCCCCCCCCGCCCGACGTCTGATACGGACCGCGCGGCAATTTGATGACGTTCCACTAAACATAGTCTTCGGGGAGCCGGTGTCGCAAAACAGGGGTCCCAGGCTCGATTCCCCCTGCGGGCTCTTTGCTGGTTTGGGGTTCCTGCCTCCTTTTGCCGAAATCTGGAAAAACTCTGTGTTTTTGGACGTCCTCTTTGCGAAAACGCTGGAAAAACAGTGTTTCTTTTGCGGGAAATATTGGGGAGCAAAGGGGAAATGCAAGGAAGTGCAAGGAAATGAGGGAAGGAAATAGGAAGTCCACATGTCAGGAAAGCAGCGGGGAATGAAAGGGAAACAAAGGGGAACTGAAAGGACATGCAAGGGACTGAAATGATAACAAGGGGAGTGCAGGGGGAATGACAGGGAAACAAAGCGGCACGACGGGAGATGTAGGGAAATGACTCGCAACGACAGAACGGGACATACATGGAAAATGAAGCGGACATACCGAGAAAATGTCAGGACATGAAGGGGGAGTTGAAAGGCATGGAAGGGACATGTCATGGGAAACGTGAAAAGGACATGAAGGGGAAATCAAGGGGACAGCCAGTAGTGAGATGACAGTTCAGGGTCATGAAGGGGCAGTGCCCGGACATCGAGGCAACTCAGGGGGGCGTGACGCTGCAATGCAGAGAGAGAGAGAGAGAGGGAGAGAGCGGGAGAGAGAGAGAGAGAGAGAGAGAGAGAGCGAGACACAGAGAGTGAGAAAGAGACAGAGAGAGACAGAGACAGAGCCAGAGACAGAGCCAGAATCAGAGAAACAGAGAAAGAGACAGACAGAGAGAGAGAGACAGAGAGAGAGAGAGAGAGCAAGAGAGAGACCGAGAAAGAGAGACACAGAAAGACAGAGAGAAAGAGAGAGAGAGAGAGAGAGAGAGACGGAGAGAAAGAGCGAGAAAGTGAGAGAGTAGAGAGGTTCAAATTAGGGTACCCTTTTTCTGTAGAGGTGCGTGGACAGGAAGGAGACAGGGAGACAGAAAGAGACAGAGAAACAGAGAGAGAGAGAGAGAGAGATAGAGAGATAGAGAGAGAGAGAGAGAGAGATAGAGAGAGAGACAGAGACAAAGAGAGGGAGATTGAGGAGAGAGAGGCTTGGGGGGACGGGGAGGATGGGGAGCAGGGGGAGGGAGAGAGGACGACAGAACACACGAGGGAGACAAGGGAGACAGGAAGAAGGAGCAAAGGGAGAGGATAATGTCGGCGGACTGAGCCGGAGGCTCTAAAGTAAATGTACCTTCTCGCTCGGCCAAGATGTGATGAAAGCAACCTTGAAGCCGCAAGATTCCCCCGAACCACTGCGGGACCTTCAGCTCCACGATATTGGTCAGGGCATTTGCGAAGTTGCCATCATCTGGGCTGCTTTCCGCACTCAAATGACAGCAGGAACCGTGTTTGCCGGACTTTGTCTGGCAACTTGGTTAAAAGCGTGTCCAGTGTTGTTCCGATGCAGCAGGTCAAGCTCGAAGCAAAGCGTACCCAGCTCTCAAGTTCTATCCAGTGGCTTGCAACAACATGTCCTTCCTCGCATTGAATGTGTTTCTTGCAAGGGCCCCCTCCAAGTGGCCCAACTGAAGAACAGGAAAATACACGCTGCAGCATCTGTTTTGTTTGCAGCCATGCGGCTGTCTACAAGCAGGTGCTTGATGTAGTAGTTGGCTCGCCGCCGTCCGTCTACCGTCAAGTGAGAGCGCCAAACCATGCCGCTGAGCAGCGTCGGCAGCAAGACGGTCGCCTGCGTTGGAATTGCCGCCCCTGCCTATGATTGAGGCTCGCAACCTTCAGCTTGTGATTCTTCCGTTTGCCACCCGCCTAGTGTCTAGCTGCATTCTGCGTTATCCAGCTTATCCAACATCAAGTTATCCTGGATTATCCTGGGCGTCCTTGCTTGGACCCACGCAAACCATCGGGGCAAACAGCCACCATGTCACAAGAAAATCAGAGCTCTCCATGACAAGTCAAACCTGCCCCAAAACACCACTCTGCGCATTTGGAGCGCCAGTTGGGCCCCACTGACTCTTCTGCGAGCTCATGTTCAAGTTGTCTGCCGTGCGCTAGGAGTCCGGCCCTCATGGAAAGTATCTCCACGATGTCGGGATGTCTCCTTAGCGTCAAGGAAAGGCACAGCGGACATGTAACACATCTGTAGGCCTCTAGGCGATCTTCCCAGTCAAGCATCTATCAGTAGGGCGAGGGACCGTGTTTGGTACAAGGGCGAAAGGAGTTTTTTTTCTGTCCGAGAAGTTGCCGGCTTACCTGGAGCTTTCCGTCGATGCTCTACTCCCAGCGGCTTGCGTAGTTCGAGAATCCAGAACCTACGGGACGTGCCTTACACGACGCGTGTACACTTCTTCGGGCGCCGCTCAACAACATCTTGAAGTGGCAGCATTTTGCAGAGTAAAACACATGTCACATGTTCTGCTGTCAATGCTGTCCAGGCTCTGCCTTGCCAGCCGTGCATTGCAAACACGCACACATGCGCCAGAAACAACTACCCGTTGCAGCTGAGTGTCTCGAACAAAGCATCCAGTCCTGAGGGCTGGTCATCGCAAACTAACGACTCAAGCGCGGCTAGCCCTTGCGCTGTAGCACGAAGACGGGAACCGCGTGCAATTTCGAAGCATGTACCATCTCTTGAACTCTCCTGTCAACAACGCCGCCACACACACACACACACCCAACACACACAGAAACAAATATGGCACGTCTCATCCTGGACTCAAATCCTTCAAATGCGATTCCGCACAACATGTACTCCCGCATCTCATAAGCATGATGGCATAGTGCTCCATGATTAGGGAAAATTGCTTCATCAAGTGGGCAAGAAGGGTTGATGAAGGGAAGACATTGACTGGCATAAAGGACAAAGGGAAGTAAACTTGATAAGGGCCTCTCATTGGATAATCAATCATTGAAGAAACTCTAGCTGAGAGTCTTCCGAGTTACGGATCGCATTGATGCGCTCAGCTTTGGGGCTGAGTGGCAATGCCGCGCGCACATTTGCACTCCTATCACGCACTTGCGCAGTTGCATCTGATGAGCATGAAACAACCACAGTGCTTGAAAGCTTCATCGATCTGCGCACTGTTCGTCTGTCGGGCGGGGACAAGCAGGGGGAAGGGCGGCGAATGTGTCTGAGGGGGATTTCGATGTAGGCTGGCGACTTTCCGAAGAATTGCTGGCGACTTTCCGGCAGGCTCCTGCTGTTTCTCGTCACTGGTTTCTTGAACAGCTTTGGACAAATCCGAAGCCAGGCTCCACAAATAGTCAGTTGCTGATGGCTCCACTTCAATTCAAGTGTTGTTGTTGTTTTTTTGTGGGAGGACAAAGGCGCCGCAATTTGGCCGGGAAGCCGTAGTAATACTTGTCGCGGTCCGCCCGGATGGTCACCAAATCTTCCAGGATCAGCTCCTTGGCTGGAACCAGATTTGGCAGCCATCCTCTGCCAAACAAGAACAGGGCTCCGTTGCTTACCCCGAGCTAGGCCTAAACCCAGGGTTTAAGCTGATTTTGAAACGAGGAAGGTCCGGGCTACAAGTCTGCAACAACCGCAACCCTGATGAGGCGTCTAAAGGGCACCAGCCAGATCTGGACCTGAAATCAGAGCTCAGGTTGGTGGTCTTGGTAGAGAAAAGCGCTGAAAATTAAATATCCGAACCATTTCTTATGTTTCAAATACTGTAAATCAGTGGGCGTAGGTCATTTTTGCTTCGAAAATGCTCGTCCGCCTGTCCCAACCTGAAGCCCCGCTCCAAGGCGTGCGGAAAAAGTAATCAAGCCTTGTGCCTCATGCTTCCCCGGGTTGGTTCGCATGGGAAATCGATGTCACACCAAGAGGTTCCGAAGGGCAACCTGGCGCTGGGACGTCGCATGGCACAAATCCACTCCTCAAACATCTCGAGTACTGCTCAAGTACTGCGCCTGTGCTTGCCGTGGCAAAACCTGCCGGAGCTGAGGCAACAGGGGGGCCTCTATGAGGAAACAAACGGCCAGGTGGAGTGAGCAGCCAGAGGCGGGCGGCAAACTGGTTTCCACCTCACAAAGGGATGAGCAAGGTAAGCGTTTTATGGTGGTTGTGCACAACGCGGGAGCGTTGAAGAATCATGAGCAGAGAAGACAGCGGCAGCAAGGAGCTTGGCAAATAGCTACAGCCAAGAGAGAAGCAGCCGAGATGTGCATGCCCACGCCCCCTCAAAAAAATGTTTGGGCTGTGAAGGATTGTGAAGATCTTCACATGGTCCATGTCGAGCGGGGCGGCCAAATGGGACACCTACGAGCTGGATGAAGAAGGCTTCCATGGAGAAAGCCGACTTTGAAGCCTGGCCCATGGTGTGAAGCCGATTGCAGGCCAACCAAAGCACGGCCCAGAAGGTCGCAGGTCAGGCGGGTATTGATTGCTGGCTGCGGCTGTTGATCGCTGTCTTCAGCTGTTGGGGTGATCTGTGCTTGAAGGCCTGCACGGTGTTGCCATTTCAGGAATGCTCAACATGCACCCAGGACAAGGGACACAAACAAAAGCGTGCGATCAAATGACACTTTCCAAAGCGCGTACGTCTGTTCTTCCACAAGAAAGAATTGGACGTGCACATAGCCTGTTCGAAAACATACAGATTTCCTGAAACGGGTACTCTCTTTCTTTATTTCTTTCCTTCTTTCTGTCCTTGATTTGTTCCTAATGTGTTCTTCCTTTCTGCCTTTGTTTTATTTTTGTTCTTTCTTGCTTTCTTTCTTTCAATCCTTTTTTTTCCCTCTCTCTCTCTCTCTCTCGCCGCACCATCTGTGATCTTGGCCCAGCAGTACACAGTTCGCGCGTACTTCTGAAGGGGCTGGGCAAATTACCGGGCATTTCTCATTACCCCATGATGAATTAGTTCAGTTGACTAGTTTCGTTTAATGGCAGCCAACCCCAAATTATGTCACATTGCCTCACTTCCTTCTGTCCAAGGCTCTGCAGCAAGCCAGTTGCCACTGTTGATGGCCCACAGCAGCGGAGAGATCGACTGGGTGCCCACCTGAGACCCAGAAAAACTTGGAGAATAAGCGGTGCGACGAACTCCGGTCCCCCTGTTCTTGAAAGCCCCCGCCCCCACGACCCCCCTCCCCAAAAAAAAAAACACGGAGAAATCTAAAAGACGGCGGGGGGGGGGGAAGTGTTTATTGCTTTGGTCGCCCCATGCTGAGAGCATGGTGATGGACTGATTCGTTTGACGTTGAGTTCTTCTTTCCGTTTGGGCAAGTGAAAGGGTCTGTGACCTGCGGCACTTGCAATGGGCGGACGTGAATGAGACATGTTCGAGGCAAGCACTTCCGGGTATTTGTTCCCTGCAAAGCACGGAACCCACGGAATCCACAAGACTACAAGACCAATGTGTTGGTAGCTATGGGAGACCCCCAAAAGGCCAAAGCTAGACTTCGCTGACCAACCTGGCCCAAACGCCCTTTCCCGAGCCCAACCACTCTGAGCCTCCGCATTTGTCAAGATCGCCCACAAGTTGCCCAAGAGGCCAGCAATAAAATGTAGGCGGCCCTTGAATCAATAAACCGCCAGTTCAGTTGGTGCGTTGGGAGTGCCCACTTTGATTGGGGATTTTTATTGAACCGCTGCTGGGGGGCAAACTCCCGGATTGATCTCTCGAGTCACTCCGTTTGTTGTTTGCCAGCTGCTCAATGCGTTTGCTTTGATTGCCACATGGCTCTGCAGAGGAATCCCGCAATCCCAATGCAGCCAAATTGGTGAGTGAGTCCCCACTAAAAAGGGTGCGTACAGGGAAATTGCAGTTGCCTGACAAGCAGCGCCGTCCTTTTGGCAGCGGAAAAAAAGAACGGGCATCATTGATCATTATGATTGATAGCTATGGATGATGCACTGGGCAGGTGTATCAAAATGCTTGAGTTCCGTGCGATTTACTTTGGGGCATCCGTTGAAGACTTACTTAGAAGCGTTTGAACGCCTCTGCATCGACCCTCGTCCCGTTGCACCGCGAAACAGCAAATGCTCGAGCCACAATACTATTGGCCCACAGGAAGGGAGAACCCGACACACATGCCCAGCTGATTTGACATGGCTAGTGGAAAACAGAAATCAACCAATGTGAGCCTGCCTGCACCAAAAACGGGCCCATCTCCCCAGTCAACTGCAATCTAGCTGAACCTTCAGCAGAAAATTGATGAGCCTCGAACATCCTCAAACCAAATAGTAGACGCCCACACCTATTGACTAGCCCCCGAATATGTTCCAATTCTGTTTTGCTAGTACCTTTGAGCAACTCGGCACATATGGTTACGCATGCTCACGACCACTGGTGGCCACTGCATAGGAGCAAAGGAACTGAGAAATCTGAATTGAACAACTCGCCTTCCCATGCCCTCTGCCCAATAACCGTCCAAGCCTCTGCCCAACAACCGGGCTTTGATCAAACGCCTTCCCATGGCCTCTGCTCCATGGCAAGCCACTGTCCGAACCTCTGCCACTTCCTGGCGGCAACCAAATTCCGAGGCGCTGTGACGGTCAGCACCCAGGTGGCCCTTAAGCTTCGGGGCGCGCAGGACAGCGCATTCTGCAGCAGCTCTCGGGAATTCTGGTTGATGGCCTAGCGGCTTACCGTGGAGCGAGACACCATCAACCATGCCGCCCATGCCGCAGCAGCGCTGAGATTGGAATCTGCGGCTGGCTGGGGCTTCACAGTTCGTGGAAGCATCTGTTGTCGGATTGCACCTCTCTTTTTTTGTAACTATGCACTCGCGGAAACACACATACTGTATGCGCGCACACACACAGACACAGACGCAGACGCAGCCGCAGACGCAGACACACGCAGACGCAGACGCAGACGCAGACGCAGACACACGCAGACGCAGACGAAGAGACAGACACAGTCACAGACGCAGACGCAGACGCAGACACACGCAGACGCAGACGCAGACGCAGACGCAGACGGAGACACAGACACAGACACAGACGCAGACGCAGACGCAGACGCAGACGCAGAGACAGACACAGACGCAGACACAGACACAGACACACACACACAGACACAGACACAGACACAGACACAGACACTCACACAGACACAGACACACACACACACAGACACAGACACAGACACAGAGACACACAGAGACAGACAGAGAGAGACAGAGAGACAGAGAGACAGAGACAGACAGACAGACAGACACACACACACACACACACACACACACACACACACACACACGCAGACACACACAGACACACACACACACACACACACACACACACACACACACAGACACACACACACAGACACACACACACACACAGACACACACACACACACACACACACACACACACACACACACACACACACACACACACACACACACACACACACACCACACACGCACACACGCACACACGCACACACGCACACACGCACACACGCACACACGCACACACGCACACACGCACACACACACACGCACACACGCACACACGCACACACGCACACACGCACACACGCACACACGCACACACGCACACACGCACACACGCACACACGCACACACGCACACACGCACGCGCACGCGCGTGCGCGTGCGCGTGCGCCGCACACGCAGACACACAGACACACAAACACACAGACACACAGACACACAGACACGCAAACACACACACACAAACACAGACACACACACAGACACACACACAGACACACACACACACAGACACACACACACACACAGACACACAGACACACACAGACACACACACACAGACACACACAGACACACAGACACACACACACACACAGACACACACTGACACACACACACAGACAGGAGGCTGTTCAGCATTCCTGTTGGCATTGGTCTATGAAGATAATGAAAGGCACCTGCAGCACTACTTGAACCGGAAACTCCATAAGCCTTTAAGCTGGCCCTCCTCCTCCTCTGCATCAAGCTATACCAGGGGTCATGTGAGATCGTCCCTTGGCAGGAAAGTTAGCCCCGCAAGAAGCAAGGCTCATCGGGTCTCGTAAACGCGATTGCATGCTGAACGCAGAAATACGCCAGTACAATCCAAGTAGTTCCAAACGCCTTGACGCCTGAGAAGGCGCCAGACAACAAGCAACCAAGCACCTGATAAAACTCACTAGTGTTTCTGCGGGCAGCATGGTGACCTGGATTCATGCAGCTAGGCCGAAATGAGTCTGAGGTTCTTGCTTTCAGCGTCCAGATTGCAAAGTCAAGATTGCAAAGTCAAGATTGCAACAAGTGTGGAACAAATTGTGTCATTTTGCATTGCTGTGTCTGACGTGCGGCCTCTCGTTCCGCTGTGTGGCAAACACAGCTCATGTCCTTTATACAGTGCTCGCTTGCTTGGTTGGATTTGTTGGTGGGCAAACTGACCGAATGGCTCAGGCAAACACCACTGTTCGCTCAGCCTTTGCAGCTACTACCTTGCGGTTTGGATTTAGTGAATACAGTGTGTCTTGAGAAAGTCTGGCCCAATTCTAAACTCCTACAACCTCAACATGCACACTTGCAAGCGTCTGGAGGGCAAGTGATCCTCAGTGCATTCCCCGATGCTGCCTTCATCACGATAGTTGAGCCCTCCTTGATGGTGCGGACAAGCATTCTTGAAATGAGCCTTGGTGTGCTCAAGTCAGGGTCAACAATACCATCTGCATGACCCCACCATTCCTCAATTCTCTCTGCCCTCGGAGACCCGCTCAAATGTGGCTCTGTTCACCTGGTTGGTCTGCAAGGCCTTCGAGCTAGCAACGAATTGAAGAGATACTTGCACAGATTTGTCAGAAGCTCTCCCTTTTGCACAGACCCAGGGAAATATGCAGAAACTCCCGATTTGAAGGGGAGCAAAGTCAGCCAGGGGTGACTTTCCGAATCAGGATGTTTCTTCGAAACCCAACTGGTGCCGGTTCATCAGGCCCAAAACCAACCCCCAACACCCCTTGTCTGGTTTATATAAAATTGACCCCGGAGTAGTGCACCTGCACGATCAATCATGCTTGTGGTGTTTCACGCCAAAAGTGAAGCCACTCGACCCGGGGGTTGACTTGGGACTCCCGGGTTCCCATTGCCAAAGGGGCCCCAACGACCAGGCGAAGCTTTCGAGCACCTCCTCCGGCGCCACGTCTCTCACACAGTCGATGAAGGAATTCACGAAAGGCCCGAAGAACTCCTGCGAAATACGATGAACTACGCCCCAGAAATGGGATCCAACTGGAACCAGTCTGCATGCAATAGGTCAGGCTCCTGCAAAGTTCCGGCTTGTGAGCTCTACCGAAACTGCCAAGTAACCCCCTGTCTCTGCAAAACTCCACAGCATCACACGTCTTCAATGAGCTTATGCGTGTTGATTGCGTGGCACGGCCCCGAGCCCCGCCGTGGGGATGGCATAGCCCACGTGCCGCAGGCCCAGCGCAGAAATGTCGTCCGTCATGGAGAAGGGGTCGTTGTACAAGCTCACGCCTTGGCTTTGAGAGCGGACAAACCCAGTCTGGAGAATACATAATCTACATACACGCGTACAAATAAATTACTATCATGTATATCATATCGTCAGTCTCCTCTCTTCAAGAGGCGAGTCCAAAGGGAAACATCGAGTACAGTACAACAGTTTTGATACCCCCCCCGCACCCGAAACCTATACTGAAAACCTTTGTGACTGTCGTTGGGGTAGGCAGGCACCCACTGAATTTGTGTTTTTTACTGCAGTTCGCCAGGAGGTAATTTCGCTCTCCTGCCTGGCTCCATGCTTTCCAGTGACAAACTACATGCGCTTGAGCTCTACACAGGCGTGGGTTCAGGTAAATGTTACATAAATGCAGTACGATGTGCCCAGCACAGTTACCTTTTGACAAGTCGATTGAACATACGGAGTAAGCATGAAAAAGCCTCTGGTCTGTTCAACAGTGCCTGTAGGCTACTTTGAGTGCAGCACTCAGTGGGCTCTTGCAGCAAGAATTGCGATTCTGGACGCAACCCACGAACGCATTCCGATTCTCTTTCTTGAAGAAAGCCGACGTTTCCGCTGTGGTCCAAAGGAAGTGGTCCTTCTTGGGTGTTCAAAATTGTCGGGCCATGTTGTGTTAGATCAACTGCATGACAGTGGGTAGGCGTCAATCAATGTGTTTTTTCGTGGACAATCAGTCGTGTCAGCAACATGCAGCCGGCATAAGCACTGACAGTACACAACACTTGAAGGACCCTCCCACTCAAGAAGGCCATAATCAAGAGTCACAAGTTGCTTACTGATCGGAATCGAGAATCCCAACTGCACGAGCCAAGGTGCTCATATCCAGCACTTTCCGCGCAATCAAGTGAAGTCTCGACGCGGATTGCTTGAAGTGGTCCTGCCCTGAGCATTGCGCAAAGTGTTTGGAGCCAGGGACAGGCTGGAAACTCCGTGTCTGTTGCCAGGTCAGTTTGCTACCTTTCTGTAGAAGCCAAGGCGTGAAACGCTCCAGGAACCTGCCTCCATGTTGCGAGAGAGGCAGCGCAAGAAGCTGCCCGCACAAAGCAGGTTGGCTTAGGGCTGCTCAAGCTGATCTGCACACATGGGCAAGCGCAAGATGGATGCATTTAATCATTGTGGATTATTATCCTGGAAGCCATGATCGCAAATCGCTACCCACAGTCAAGCCAGAGCAACGTGGAGGACACTTCAAACATTTCAGTCCCTGGCGGGCTTGCACTTTGATCTGCCCCCTAGCCCAACATCGGTCACAACAAATGTTTTAACCCTGCAGCCATGCGGTTGGAATGCCGTCCAACAACAGACTTCAGCCAGGGGAACATGCGACCTTCCCGCAGACAAGGGATCCACGCTTCCTATTAAAACAGATACGCTTGCCTTTTGGGAAGGTTCAGGACACTTCACAGGCCCCAACGTTGGGCAAAGGTTCACAAATACATGAAAACCCGCAGCAAGCATAAGCACCTCTGAAAAAATCAACAATGCCAAGGCGTGACGCAAGAAACAAGCCTGGCACCCACACCAGCTGAGGATCTGACCCAGGTAATTAGGAGTGTTGTTCTTTGTCAGCCCCAACGCGAATCACGCCCCCCTTGTGAAATTTAGCCCAAAAGGAACGCTAAAGTTGGGCGAAGACGGGGCGTTTCGCGGGGCATCTACCACGCAAGGGCTACGAAACCTAAGTGGTTGGAATGCTGCCCCGCTTGACAAGCGTGACGAAAAGCACTGTGCCAGGCTTGAATGCGAAACACCTCAGCCGGTTCTCCGCGCAGGTCCTTCGCTTTTTGACGCGCGCGCCCCGCGCGCGAAGCAAGAGCCCCTCAAACAAAAGAGCCAAGATCCCAACAGCCACGGCAAGCCCGTGAAGGAACACCGCGCGGCATGGCCTCCCTTGCAGCGTCACTCAATCACAGCATGCGCGGGCCTGCTTAGACACTAACTATGAGGTTCAGCCACACCAGCCAATACTCCAGAATGGGGCCCCGGGTGGCGCAGAATGCTTTTGAAGCAAGGCTAACTTTACGGGAGACATTGCTGGACATGGCGAGGTATAAGCTTACGGTCGCATGCGCTCGCTGCAGTTGAGTGGCAGCTCATGGCCAAAAAACACTGACAATCTCTCATCGTGCGATTCAACGAGCGTGCTGCCAATTAGCCAATTTGGAATACAACCTGGCGTCTCGAATGTGCTCCAGCAAACGGCAACATCCGACGTCACAACAAATTGTTTGCCTAGCGTGCGCTCATCAATAAGCGTCTATCAAGAAGCTTGTTTCTGACTGCAAGGCTCAAAAAGAACGTGCTGAGCCAGGCGGTGATGAGCCCTAAACTTTAACCAACCTTGAATGAGGTAGGCGCGCAGCTGCTTTGGCAGCGACTTTGCTGTAGAGAAGGCTAAGCGAGCGTTGGCGCTCCAAAACATCCCGAAGCTTACCCTAAAGCCGAGAGAACCCTAAAGCTGCTGCACCAGCTGCTAGTGCAATGTAGCTCCAAGCCAGCAATGTCTTTTTCCAGGGTCTGCAACGCCCGCCCCCAAAACAGTGGAACCAGTCACCGCTGTCCTTTTTAGTGAAAATTCTCGCAGTCTGGGTGGGACTTGGACTTGCTACTACTTACTTTAGCACTGCCAAGACAAAAGCTTTGCCAAAGCGAACTCTCAGATTCCCAGTAATTACTTGCATGAATATTGCCAAGGCTAAATTTAGCAGTGTAACTCTCAGGTTCCCAGTGCTTACTATAGTATTGCCACAACTTACTCTCAGATTTTGAGCGCTGATTTTAGTATTGCCAAGCCTAAATTTAGTATTATATTGCCAAGACTTACTCTCAGATTCTCAGTGATTCCTCTTGTGCTGCCAAGACTTTACTCTCAGACGCCCAGCACTTGGGAAATTGAGTATTGCCAAGACTTACTCTAGATTCCAAGTACTTAATTTGTTCTCTCTCTTTCCCTCTCTCTCCAGCGCTAGCCCGCCAGTCCCAGACCTTGAAACATGCAAAGGCCATCGTCTGCAAACCAAATACCACACAGGCCAGTATTGCCAAGCCAAAAAGCAGGCACCTCCACCCCTTAGTATATTCACACTGTTCGGGGAAAAACAGCAGCACTATGCAGTCATGTTTTGGACGAGGACCTTCCTGGCAGCTGCCATATTGCTCAATGTGGCTTGCAAGGACAAGCAAATCCCCAAATTTGTGGGATTGCGTCACGATTTTACCCACACCTGCCTGCTGGTACTGCCACAAAGAAGTTACCTAGCATCCGACGGGCGACGTGCAAGCACAGCGGGCTCACTAACACTGCTATGCTCCGGAAGTGCCGTTCTTCAAGTGGAACCCACCGTCAAACATGTGCCTACATGTCTGTATATGTCTGGAGATGACTGCAGGACAACGCTACCACAAGAAGGCGTGACAAATAGCAAGAGGCCAGAATACACGAGCAATTGCAGCCTCCTGCCGAAACAGGAATCCACTCTGTTGCTCTCCAACTCGGAAATTGGATACTTGGCCTGGTGAGTTTCAATGGTCGCTCCGGCCTCACCTTGGGTGCTCGCAAAACACGCAAGCAAAACAGGGCCTCCCAGAAAGAATGGCTTTCTAGCTTGTAGCTGTAACGTGCTGGAACTGTTTGTATCGCCCTTGCTTGGGACAAGCCTGGTCACAAAAGGCGGGAATTCCGATGCAGTTTGTCTTCGGTACAGCTTAGTTATGCATCTTGACTCACGTCGAAAGGCCGATGTTTGCCAAGTCGCTGTAAACGGAAAGCGAGAGCACATCCCGGGTCTCATTGTCCAAGGAATCCAGCCATCGTCCCAGCAACTTTTCCTGGGGCCGGCACCGGCCCAAATGTCATGGAGCTTGCTCTGTCTGGCAGGCTGAAAAAGCAAACAGCAGGCACCCACCGTCATTGCCAATCCCGAAATCTCATATTTCCACAAAATGTTGTAGGACAAAGTAGCGGGGAATGATTAGGGGAATCCTCCAATACCCCTCTTTTTCTCACATCCCTGCTCATTGGCTTCTCGAACACAGCTTCACATCCCCTCTGGTCAAGGGGAATGTCGGTCCCTACAAGGTGTTGCCACACCAAATGCAAGCAATGGGCTCTTGGCATACCTTCGCACAAATAAGTGCCAAATGCGAGTAGTTATTCCACATAGCAGGGAATCCCACAAAAAACGTTGTGGCTCTCCTCAGAGATCAGAGTCCCGAATCTGTCTGGCCCCATGCGTGAGTTCGTTTTGATGCCTCGGCCCGGCCCCAATTTCGGAATCCCACAAAGGCGAGGTGCAAAAGAGCCTGACTTGCCCATCTGCTCCTGGAGAAGGCGCTCCACGTTCTCCCAAAGCCAACCTTGTCGGCATGTCCCCAAGTTGAACATGGTGAAAGGGGGACAAGTACGAAATAGGAGGGATAAACGCAAACCTGAAGGAAGAGCGACAAGAACTGAGGTGAACCTGGCCGACATGGTTCGGTTGACAGAACCCTTGACATCCCATTCAGCAGCTAGAAGCCAGCGCCAATGCCATTGCAACTGGATTTGCCCTTCAAAAGTAAGCCAAACACCCGCCAACTTGAGCAGTAGAAGACATGAAAGGTAGGAAAGCACGACAACTCACGAATACTCACGATATAATGCGAACAGCAAACAGGAGCCAACAGGGTCAAATGCGGCAAGCTATCGATGTGTTTCTTCTTATTTTCTGACAACGCAAGTATGACAGTTGCAATTGGAATTGAAGCTGGCTGAGATCGGGGAAGAAACTTGAAGATGTCAAGGTTCATCAAGCGAGAACAAAGTAAAACACTAACATGTTCAAACTTTGAAAGACACGAAATTCCGAGGGAATATTTACCATATCGATGATTTGGAAGCCAGAAACATAACTAAACAAAAACCGCTACGAGACTGCGAACTGAAATGCGGCGTGAAAGCCAAAGTAAAACAGTAGCCAGTGCTCCCCTTGTATTGGGCCAAAGTGGTTCAGGCTTGAGATGAAACTTGAACATGTTCAGGTTCATCCAGCGACAACAAAGCAAATGTAAATGTTCAAGTTTTGAAAGTCATGACATGTAGAGGCAAAAACTATCATCTCGAGAATTTGGAAACCACCACACATCGCTCACGAGACCCTAAAACGCACATGTGGTGTGAAACCCACAAACAAATCATTCAACCAACATGTTGGTAGGAAGTATGAAAGGTGCAGGTTGGTAGGAATTAAGAAACAAATTAGACATGGAGTTGAAGCATTATAAGGGAGTAAAGCGGTTGGGTTGGGGCTGACGCTTGGGAAGGTCTCACAGAGTGAGTGTCGGTGCTTTACCCGAGGTAAGGAGAGGACCGTAGGTCAAGCATAGCCGACTATGAAGCAAACGCGCGCTGAGTGTCCCGCAACAACTTCGGAAGAAGGCAGGGGATCCGGGAAACAAATGGGGAGAAGAGCATGGGGAAAAAAAGCAGACGCAAAGAGAAGCGCGAGAGACAAGCGCCAAACGAGCTGCAAGGTCGAGCCTACAGAGGTGGGCAGGGCGGTGAGAAGAATCAAAGGTTTGTATCCCCCGTCCCCTCATCAGGAAGCCTTGCTAACGCAAGGAAGAACTCAAGGTAGCCAGCTAAGGGCTTGCACCTGCGGAATAAAATATCTGATAGTGGGATGGCTCCCCAACAACACAAGGTTGGTGTATGCATGCTTGATCACACCGAGGTTCGGTTAACATAACATGCGCCGAGCCACACCAGGAGACCTCGTGAACAGAGGACCACTCCTGAAATATCGGCTGAGAGAGCTACAAACGTCAACATCCACGACCCAGTTGCATATCCTGCCCCCTTCTTGCGCACAAGCTAAAACATCTGCATGAGCAAGTGGTTACAAATCAAAGCATCAAACTTCTTAACACATTCTGCTTGTCGCACCATCCCGCTGACAAACTGGTGCTGTGTCGCATGCTCAACAAGCCAAGGGAAAATCCATTGTGAGATTTGCAAGATACCAAAAAACAAAAACAAAAACGAGAGGCTCTCAGGCCGCCACATGTTCATAGTTTCTGCTTCACACGGCAGGATGCCCTGGTCAAAGATTGCCTTTTTGCCCGGCCGGATATGGCTTCCGGAGCTTGGCACAGGTGGCCAGGTTGGCTCAGCTTTCTTTAGCGCGAGCTTCCTCCAATTGCTTTACTTGCTGGTGTAGGGAACGTGGGAATGATCTCGTCCCCTTAAAGGACACCCTGCAAGGGCTAACTTATATGGGTTTTTCCCATTCACATCCCTGCCCGACCTGAAAAAAGAAGTCTAAAAGCATTCTGGGAGGCTCGTCTTTTTTTGGGAACCCCCAAAATGGTTGTTTTCCCTTTGGCTTCCCTTTAAACCAACCAACAAAGAGCTCCCAAAGAAGAGGAGCCACCCATATAAACATGAGAGCTGCATCCATGGACGCTGCCCCGTCCTTGGGGCACAGCGAGCGAAGGGATGAAAGCATGACCTCGGCAAGACAAGTTGGTCGCACCGCTCCACTGCGAACATGTACTCACTTCCTGAATGGATTGGCCAAAACATCCGAACGTCTAATTTTCCACGCGAATGGTCTTCCCGAAAAGGATTAAAGTCTAGGAACTGAGGAACTGAGTGTACCTCAAGTGGATAATTGAATTGGGGGCGCATCCTTTTCCAATGTCTTGGCTCAGGGTATGGATAACAAACACATGTTTGAACCATACCCTCCCAAAAGGCCAAGCAAAAAGCAACCTAATCAGGAAGCCTTGGAAGGTCGAGTTACACCCAAGAAAGGTCACCGCCGAAATACAGACCGACAAGCTAGGCACTGATTGTCCAAGGAACATGGCTTCACAAGAGCTCTCACATGGAAGCTCCCATTTGTTTGGACGACTTGCTTCTCTGGGAGCTTCCGGCTGTTCTGAGGGAGTGTTCACGACATTCCAGCTTGCGCTCGGCATGTTGCAAGCAAATGGTTGCCTGCCAAATGAAGGTCACCTGGGTGTCTCAAGGCTACTCCTTGGGACATAGTTCTCGCCCAATCTGTGGTTGGGTGGAATTCCGTGAGTGCACTCCGGCATGGTTGGGTTTCAGCCCTTGTGTCAGCATGCCGTCCTGGAATCAAAGCAAACAAAGAATAAGCAAGTTTGTCACGGCTAAGAAAAACACAGTGCAAGTGGCAGCCTGCACAAGGTTCGCAATGACTCCTAGATCTGTTCGAGGAGCTGCTTTGAAATCGCCCAGGGCTACCTCGCCAGGCACCTTGGCAATCCTCAGGGTGAGGATGTCGCACTCCTCCTGAATGGCACTCGCAGGAAATCGGCAACCATCCTATCCACGACGTGACGTGGCAATCTCCTGTCATAAGTTGCAGTGCGCCGCACAGTTTAAACTCTTGCCCAGAACATGGGTGACCAAGCCTCAGGAATAATCAACATGCAGGCAATGACTCGCACACTGATGCTGGATTGTTGTGCCAGCAGCTTTTATTTGTTTTTCCCTTTGCTCCCTTGCTGCTACAAATGCATGCGTGGGGAAATCACCGGATGAATGGTAGGAGCAAACATGCCATCAACAAAACTCCAAAAGCCGAGCAATTTCACAGCGCCGCTCAACGCTCCTGCAAGCGATATGTATTTCCAGCATTGGCCACGATCGCATCGAAGGAGTCTAAGACTTCGTACATCCAGTCCTGTGGTGTGGGCATTCACACAAATGGTGGTTAAGGAGGGGTTTCCCATTTACCCTCTACAACACACATCACAAGCACATATCCGAGCGTCTGCCAGCAGGTCCATGACGGCTGCGTTGAAGCAAAACATGTCCTTGTCAGCATGAGCCCTACCAACAACCATCCAACCCAATGAGCAAGGTGGAAAGCAAACAAGAAACCAGCCAATGCGATTGGGTATTTGCAGTTGGGATATCATCTCTGCTTGCGAGCCCAGCCCTGACATAGTTCTCAGCTTGGAACAGGTAGCAGTGGCACGTACGAATCGCCAGGAGCCATGTGGCTGAGGTTCGAAGTGATGGTTAGCGTTGTTGCGCAACATGCTCAAACATTACACACTTTGCTCACCCACATTAATGCCCCTGTCGCCAAAAGACCTACACTGCCGATTGATACACAGCCCTGGTGCTCCAAGTGGCGTAAAACGTCTTGGGGACATTCTGTTCTTGTCTCCGGTGTCGCTTCTTCAGCCTCTTCAAGTGCTCCTCCTGCCCTTCCTCCTGGTGCAGGTTGAAGGGCGAATATACAACTGCACAATTGGCAATGCTACATCGGAATCTACCTTTTGTGCCATTGGGGAATGATATTGTGATGCGTGCTACACGGAGTCAAAAGGAATGCCTTCCATCAGGTTGATATTCCCTGAAGCGCCTAGGTAGGTGCCGCCGGTTTCAACTACCTGATGGGTGCGAAGCGTTTATGTGTCCGAATTCTCCTTGAGGGATACTAGAGGTACTTGCCTGGGGTGGTGAGGTTGGGCAGCCACAACCTGCAGAATCTGGCTACTAGGCGAATCCGTCACAGCTCGCGTCTAACTGTTAGGCTCCCGCCGAAGCTCAGGAGCTGTTCCTGCCTAACATCTGTCCAACAGTTGGGGCCTGTTAGGGACGAAGGATCCACTAAAATCATTAAATGGATCCTGCGTTAGCCTCGGCTTGACGGTGTCACCGGCTCCTCTTCATCCATGTCTGCCTCCGCCATCATCTTCTCCTTCTCCTTCTCCTTTCGGGCTTCCTTGGAGCTGCAGCCAAGTTAGTGCGGCAATGAGAACAGATTCATAACCTCCTGCTTGTTGTATACGAGCATTGTAGAAAGGGGTCAGCATCTTTGGGTCAAACTTGACCATCAGTCAGGCTCAGACCGCTTCAATTTTGCCAGCGACAAAGTGCGGGAGTCTACTAATAAGATCCAGCGGTTGGAGTTAACCACGACTATTACTATCTTGTAATCAATATATATATATATATATAAGTTGCTCGAATATGTTCACACGTTGGCCAAGTTCCCCCACCTTCTGGGTTCACATCTCAGGTAGTTGCGGAGATCTTAGGCAACTGACGCAATTTTGGAGGGTGTGCTGTCCTTACAAGCAACTTACAGGGAACTTACGTTGAACTTGTGGATGCCTTGAATTTTGCGATCTTGAAGTCTGTGCCCGCATCACGGTCCATACGCACTGTGTGTCGCTCATTGCAGATGTGTGAGAAAATATGCTTGTTTTGGTGTGTTGGGCAATTTTTGTGTCTCTGCACGCTGCAATGGCTCAGAGGCTTTCTGACCGCGGTCGTCTGTCGTTTAGCGACCCTCGCCAGGACGGAGATCGCGCGTGGATGTGCGCGGAAAAGGTTTCTTGAGCTTACGTGTCACAAGCGACATTCAGCAGGCCAAAGTCTGGACAACATTTGGACAACATTTGGCCGACATTTGGCCGACGGTGGACTATACTGCAATATGTAGGCCAACGTCCGCGACACCTTTCCGTGCGCATCCACAAGCGACCTCGGGCGACATTTGGCCGACATAGCAGTCCGGCTCTTATATTTGTTTTGTCCGCCCCGGCATCAAGGGGCATTTTGGCTGTTGGATGGCACTTAAGCCGTAGTACTGGAGCCGTGGACCACACCCAGCTGGTGGCGAATCGAAAACCTTGAGAGCATTTGCCCGCACTGAGAAACAAGAGCGCGCGGCTGCAACTATACACATATTAAACGAAACTTACGATTTATGGCTTCGCGGTCTAAGGTAAGCGGATGGCCCTCTCTTTTTCGCAACCTGCTCCTACCTTTGACGCCCATGAGGATGTAGTTGTCAGCGAAAAACAGGGGGAGCGCGGGGAACTTTTGAAGTAGTCCAAAAGTCCCCTAAGTCCACTTACGAGTCACGCGCAGCAACCTATGAGTTTCACACATGCTGGCACATGAGAAGAAAAAAAGTTCAAGCACACCCGCCACACTGCCCACATGCTGGCACATGATAAGCACACCTGTTCAGGTGCACACCCGCCACACTGCCACATTCTGGCACATGATAAGCAAAAGCCTGTAAACTTCTGCGGATCTGTCAACGAGTTTTTCCTCCGCGAGGGTATTTCAGTCCGCGTTCACCTCGCTGAATGTTTTGTTGGGTACGACAAACTTGTTCCACACTGCTTGTGCACGAAACGCTGGTTTCAAACAGCCGTGTTGTCTTGTCGAATCACGCGCGCCTGAGGGAGGCTGCGCACAAGGAAGCATACCTGGATGTTGTTTCCTGTTGGTGGTGGTGGTGGTGGTGGTGGTGGTGGTGGTGGTTGTTGTTGTTGTTGTTGTTGTTGTTGTTGTTGTTGTTGTTGTTGTTGTTGTTGTTGCTGTTGCTGTTGTTGTTGTTGTTGTCGTCGTTGTCGTTGTCGTTGTCGCTGTTGCTGTTGCTGCTTGTTGCTTGTTGCTTATTGTTTGTTGTACTTGTTGCTGGTCTTATCTCAGCTCTGGTCCTGTTGTGGTCCGCCCTCTGATTCATATTTCAAGCTTGTTGCCATTTGCCACATTGCCTGACCATCGAATTCAAGCAACACTAACCGCCGGGGTGACAAGTACCGCAAGCATACTGATGCTTTCACACCTGTCACACGCCGTGGCAGAAATCCATCAAAGTTGGACTTGGCTTTCACATGCTCACCACAAAACAAGGCCCTGCTTCGCTGTCAAGTTGCGCGCTCCTTCTTCTCTTTCCCGCGGTCACGGTTGGCCTCTTGCCAGCTGGAAGACCTTGCAGGAATATGGGGCCGAGAGCCTCGGACGAAAGCCTGAACAAATCCTCAAAGACCACCCCAAGTAGAAATCGATGCCAAACAAATCGCCTCAGACAGCTTGCCTTCAGTATCAACACGCCGCCAAGAAGAGGAACCAAGCCACTGCGGAAAGTGGCTCGAAGAATGCAGGCTCTCCAACACAAGGTTCTCGTGAATCACTGGCCGGAAAGAAGGAAACTTGGAACAAAAGCTTGGTCAGGGTTGAGGTTACTTATCGGGGAGCCCACTGAGGTCACTGTAAATTGCCCGAACGTACACTTGAAATCTTGCTCCTTGCTCCTTGCAAGGACCATTTACGCGAGCAACCAACTCAGGTTGCCATGCAGAATTATAAACTTGTTAAACAGCAACGACATCGATGGCGGGCACAAGGTAGAATCTGCAGCTTGCTGGCACCGCGTGTCAGCAGCTCGCCCCTTTTCCCCATACATGCGCCGCCGGGATCTGACATGCTTGACATGGGAATACAAATAGTTGTAAGCAACTGTCATTGAAAGCCACGGCTGCCTCCCTGCCAAACCCGCGTGCTTGCGAGCGGCAAGACCTTCAACCGCATCGAGTATGTGGACTTGATGTAGATCATAGCGCCACCTGCGAGCCGGCGGGGCACACGTCCAACTTTCCGGGAGCCATCGGGCGCGAGCAACGCGAGCTGATGCGAGCTGGCGTGCTTCTTTTCATGTACGATTGTCTGTCTGGCCGTTCCCGTTGTGGGCTAAAAATGCCACACCCCAACTCACATCAACAACTGAATCAACTGCCAAAAGGCCCAATCCATAATTCACTACCTGTTGCGTCTCCTCTACGGTGAGTTGTCGCAAAGGCGCGGGCACTGCATCACGGTGAGCGGACTGGCTGCGAGTAACTAAATGTGGGAGCACTGCTGCTGGAATACGTCAGTTCTAGCGAAAAAAACAGATATGAAAACATGGCTGCACCTCAGCGCTTGCGGATTGCAGGACAATCATATGTGCATCCTCAAGCGTGAGCCTGCCGCCCCGTGGGGTCAGTATACAGCTTCCTTTCGCGCGAGCAGCTGCAGCCGTTCCGATTTTTGACTCATAGGCCCTTGTGAACAATGGACATAGGCGCCGCCAAACTTTCTGCGGCACTTCATGGAAGAGTGGGTCAAATCCGTTTTCGGCCATCGGTTTTGGTGATGGGTCCCGTGTTGGCAACATACCTTGCCCCGCGTCCTACGACGGGAGATGGTTGTAAAAATGCTGATTCACAATTTATTTGGTCAAAACAAACTCCATGTTATAGCACATACTTATATGGCGTCGTGTAATGCATGATCTTTACCCTCAAGCAGCAACACCTATTTCAGGCAGGGAAAGTGAGATCACATTACTAAGCCTTTTGAGCCTAGCCAATGTGCCTGCACAATTGTGAATCCCTCCAAGGTATTGACAGGGGAGCCCTTAAGCAGCGGGCAAATTTGGCAGCCCCTAAGCACTAATCACACCGTCGCTGCGCTCTGCTCGACTTGAATCCTTGCAGGCTGCCGCAACACTCGGCCCAAAATATGCCCGGATGTATCAACACCTGAAGGTAGTCGTGTGAATCCTACGTTTCTGGCATCCTGCGACGGGCCGAGCCTATATAGTTGAGGACCTGCATGAAGCCTCAGCTCAAGGTCACGTGGAAATGCCCAACGCGCAAGTTGATAGTTTCTTTGCCGAGCCCCAGCCAAGGCCTGATGCTTTGGCAAGGAGACTTCCCCGAAACTGAAAGAACAAACGTCCGCAAAGGGCCACAAGCACACGGCAAACTTTGAGCACGAAGAACTCAGTGTGTGTTGAAAAGCGTGCCACCTCCCCCCACAAAACAAAAAAAAGCTGTTAAAGGGAAGGACTCCAGAACAGCTACGGGGTGGCGGGCCTGACCAGGGGACAATTTAACCTGCAGAATATTCAACACAACTCGCACATCTTGAAAACGGACCTAAGGCAAACACTCTGCGGCACAAACATTGGGTCGATTGCTGTGTTGGAAACTGGCCCCATGCAATCAATTGCTTTCCAACCCAAGCCAGCAACACTTGCCATGTGGCAGGTTGCCCAGCATCAAAAACTACCGGAAGCAGCAAGCATGCGTCGGTCCCCGGCCAAGGCGTCTCCAGCCCCGAAAGGAGATCCAATCATAGCGGGCAGAGGCGACAAATCCAAACCAGCAATTTGCGGCACAAAGGCCATCAACGGACGCACATCTCAGAACAACAGCTTTTGCGTCAAAGCGATCAGCCAGCTCCAGCCTAAGGCACCTCAACCAGAAGTTGAGGCCACACCAAAGTTGGAAGAGCAGAAAATCATGTTTGCATAGCCGCTGATACACCAATGCGGAGAATTGGAGTCTAAAAGAGTGTAATTGGTTAGAGTTGAATAAGCACCCCCCCCCCCAGCCCCCCTCCCCCCCGCGGCTGCTTCGGCCTGCCCACCCTGCGTGTCCGATTCCTACCTTGCCTGCCTTATCAAACGATTGGTAGTCAGTGGTATCCCCTTAGACCCCTCGATTGTCGTTGAGGTATCCGGCCCCACCTTTGGGACACAACGTCTGCCTGGTCGGCAGCCTCTTGCCAAGTAGCCGTCACGTGCAAGGGTCGTGAGATTTCCTGTCAGCTCGTGAGAGATCAGCTCAAGGATGGCATCCCGGACCAGTCTCAGCATGTAAGACAGCCAAGGCTGGGCGAGGCGAGGGAATTTGTTCAGTCCTTCAGTCCCTGCCGTTTCAATAATGACACACCTTGGGCGAAGCTGTTGCTGGTCAGCTCTAAAAGGAAGCAGCAGTTTTTTGCAAAGGACGCTCAGGCTTGCAGAAGCGCCCCCTGTGCACGATGTATGAGGCGCACAAACATGGGACAACGTAAACAACTCACCACGCACACTGGAAAGCAGCAATCATGTTGATATGCAAAAGGAATAAAGCAGCATCCAATCCACTGAACAAGTGCCTTGATGCAAATGGTCAGCTGCAGCACAACAGCACACGTCATCAGTTCCAAGCTGGGCATTCTTCAAAGAAGGCATGATGTGCCACAAACACCTCCGATCTCCTCAAATGAAATGGCTATTAAGTGGGAGTTTCCCCCAGGCAAAAAAACAACAAGCCCATTGGGACCCCCCACGCATTGGGGCAGGATTTCCTGTTCCCCACGCCACCTTTTAAGCACCACGTGCCACAAGTACCAGCATTACCAGCCAAAGAAATGACAATCACCATAAGAGCCATGAGCGTTGCAAAGGACAAGACTCCAAGACAGGCAGCCGTCCTTTCTTTTCCTCTGATTCGCATTCCTCCCATTCGCCCCGTCCTTTCCCGGCCCCAAAAGCGGGCGTTGTCTTTTTTTGTTTTTTTTCTTCTCCGATTCAAGGGGCCCCACGCGGATCTCAGTCACCTCAAGCTCCAAGTGCTTAAAGCTCAAAATGTCCACCAAGACCTTGACATCCTCCGGCTCCTCCAGAGCCATGATGACCCTCAGCGACCAGCGGATAAATCAGTGAGATCCAGTGAGCCACTGTGACCACTGCATCGAATTAAAGAACATATTCCTATACCATGAACGTGGCCCTAAAACCAAAGTTTTCACAACCATGCCAACCGCCCTTGTTCCACCTATGTTTTGATGCTGTTGACACGAGCTGCAGGAAACCCAATGCTGCACTGGGGTACGAGCATGCCAACCATGTTGCTTGCAGAATTCGCGCCGCGAAGTGAAATACTAAAAACACCTAACATGCAACTACGGCTCGCGAAATGCTTATGCATTGCCCTTTGAGATGCACACTTCTTGCTACGTTGAACGGGGCACAAGGTAGAAACATGCCGGGTGCCGCTGAACAAATCGCGTTTCCAGTTCGCCAGGTAGCTGGTGAATGCCCTCTTGCAGCCGCATGGCCACCACACCCCTGGCGACAAAATGCCGGAGGATCCCAGCCACATGTCACGTGTCGTGGTTCCTCTACTTAGGGGTAACACAAAGCATTTGTGTGGAAGAGGCGGGGTACACAACACGAAATGCTCGGAGTTTCTCTGAGAGAAGGGCAAGACTCCCTCCCTGCAAGGCAAAGCCGAGCATAGTGCTTCCTATGTAGCTGGTGTGCGTTCACTAGAGTTTTTCACATGCATATCAATGCTTGGGGGGGCACGCACTGAAGAGGGCTGCGCTACCTTGCGCAAGGAGCAAGTGAAGGTCGAACGTTTCAAACGTTTCCGTGGGGTTACCTGATTTGAGATCTGGGCTGCCGAGGTTGGAGGCAAAGAAATGGAGAGCCGTGGGTTGGGCCGCATCAGGATGGTCCAGGTTATTCTAGCTCAAGGCACCTACTGTACCGGGTTGACTTAGCATGGGTCGCCTTTTGCACATCTTCTGAATCACATCACAAACGGCTGTTTTGTTCAATGACGCTTCACTGCCCCAAGCTTTAGCAACCGCTAGCCTGGGCATCTGGAAAAGCGTGGACAGCGTCGGCGCTGAGTCCAAAATGGCATCGAAGATTGCCTGGCCATCCCGGCTGGAAACATAGCCTTGCTCAAACAACGAACAAAACAAAGAAAGAAAAAGGCCTACTCTGTGTCACAGCCGCAAGATACAGCCTGCACAAAGTTTCGACTGCTAGTAAGGAACCTCTGGCACGCCATGGCACGCCTTGGGTTGGGCGCGGCAGCTTGTGTCTGCTTTCGTACATGCCACGACTTCATACAGCCTAAGCAAGCAACTGAGACGATCTGCCCAGTTGAATCACGCATGGTTCCACAATTCACCTGTGCCTGGCTTGCCAAATTTGGGTCTGCGCCGATCAGAGCTTTCTTTAGGATCACCAAATGCAAGTCAGAAGGTTAAGGGACGCGTTGGGCTGAGGTGGAGGCAAAGGCTCTAAAGTGGCCTTCAAAAATGTGATGCGCACCCTGGGTACATGGTCGGCAACCTCACCAGCTACATTCTACTGTATACAAGGTCTCGAAGGCAAAATCCTCTAAGCATCAACTATTTCAAGATTGCTTGCCACATGAACCTTCTTGATACATATTGACCCTGTCCTGCAGCTGTTATTTTATAAAGTTCTAGGAGCCTGCCACAACCAACAGCAAGCAACATGTTTTGATTCGGTGGCTGCTCATCTGGTTGCAGTCCGGACGCAATCTCTCTCATCAACCTTGAAACCCACGCAGCAAGCTCTCGCGCAACGTGGCAACTGAATTGGGTGACACTCGCACCGTGCATAAAACTCGATGCGTGGTCGCAAGAAATCCCTTGAGCCGGCCTCGCCGCAAGCATCCACGGTTTCGAAGCCTGGCGAGCACCGCGGAGCGAAAGAGCCGACTCAGCTCGGGGTGCAAAAGAGCTGGTACCGGTGTCAGAATGTAAGGACTCAGCGTGTGCAAAAATGTTCCAGTTTTGTGAATATAACATGCAAAAACCAACATGTTTCACCATACGTTTTCTTGAGACAAAAACGGACAGGGACGGCACACACACACACACACTGTTCTGCGAACCTGAAATAGCCCAGATTCCGCGGAGTTCACTCTTGGTGGTCGTAGTGTAAGGGTATGCCCCACGTTTTTGTCTGGATTCCGGATTTACCACCGGCGAAATCCGGTGAATTGTCAGAGAAGTTGAACCGAACTGAAGTATTCAAAGCTCACAACCCTTGTGCCACTCATCCTCTCCAAGGACTAGGTGGCCCAAATTTAACAAAACTCTGGTTTGTCATTTTGGAGCTTCGCTTTTCAAGGGAAGCTGGCATAAAGCTCACGAGTTAGAGGGACACGACATCAACTAAGTCCTACCATTGGCCGCAGGAAATCGTTGTGAAGATTTCTTTTCCGTGCATGCTGCCTGGCCCTCTCTCGGTGAGGTAGCGATTTTTGCGGGTCCGATCCGCAGCCTGTCACCCGACCCAAAGAACCTCCAGTGCGATCCAAAGAAACTTCAGCCGAAAGCACAATCCGCAAATCATTGCTTTTCAAACCGAGCCTGTGGCTTCCCGGCCCCTTCGACAACAGCTGCAAATTCAACTAGCCCCTACCCTGATCAGTCAACCGAATATCCTGCCTACAAGTTTTCACCTGCAACAAATTCCCCCCTTGCTGACGCGCGTCCAAAGCGCGACCGACGCCCTAAACTCCAGAGGGGTTGCCCCAGCCTTGCTGGAAGCTACTCCAGGCCTCCTGCACATCGGCCACCTTGAAGGCGTTGCTACTCTTCAAGGCTCTTCTTCAAAAGGGAACCGGGGTGGGGTAGCACCAAACAAGCCAGGCCCCTCGGTCAACTCAGAATGACAACAAAAAATGCGGCTGCAACACTTAAGCCACTTATATAAGCAATGTTAATGTTGGAGGCTGTGTGCGCAGCTTTCTGCAGGAACCTGCAGTTATTGTACTAGGGGCTTCCACTTACAACTAAGTATGGAACATGCTTCCTAAGTGCGAATCCGAGCGGTGTGGATTGTTGGCCAAATTTGTTCTTGTGTGCAAGGCACGCCTGCTTCAGCTTGCAAAGCCTAGCCCTGCATGCCTCGGCTTGCAACGCAGTACCATCATCACACACACATATGTATATCATACAATATATTTCTCTCTCTCTCTCTATATATATATACACATACGTACATGCAACTAAAGTCAAGGTGAACACACAGGCGGCTGTTGGAGTTGTAGGCCGCTTCTGTCATCTTTATCACCCAAGGCGATGCACTATGCTTCGGGTAGGTGAGGCTTCTGCGTGGATGCTGATTAGATCGCAATGGCACCCTTTTCCAGCAAGAATCCTGTGTGGCAAGCAACTACACCGTATCCGAGCCATTGCCTCCTTCAGATCAGTCACCCTACCGCAATTCTAAACGCTTCAGGAACGTGTTAAGCTGCTGTCACGGAAGGGAGGGTAACCTCGTCGGATTCAAGGGTCTTCCAAAAACTGATTAAGGAACTTCATCATTAACCCGTGGCGGGCGTGGCAAAACAAAAAAAGACAATGATTCAATTCAACAGGGCAAGGAGAAGCCATCCCACTGTCCGTACTGCTAACCGCATCTGCTTTCATTGCCAACCGCTAAACTTGGGTGCCATGCTTCCCATTTTGTTGCCCCTGGGTGGCTGGCTCCAAAACGCTTTCTGGAACTCCGCGGAACTTTCCCTCCCTCCCACTACAGTAACGTGGCACCTGAGAGGGCGTCCCTTGAGGAAATTGATCTTCCAGGCACCGCACATGCTATGTGGCTGTGGCTCAACAGTATGGTGCCAAAGCGGCACCTAAATCAAACCAAACACAAAAACCTGCGTAACCCAAGCTCGTTAGTTTTGAGCCATGCCCAAGGTGCTACGTTAGTGGGAAGGGTACCCAAAATGGGTTGCCCTGGTAAATGGAAACGTGGGCGAAAATCTTCGGTCTCCTGTGTTTTAGTGGGAGGAATCGGAGGAAGGGCAAAGAAACGCCACGAACTGTGGGCCTGCTGCGGCATGAGGTCCAAAAGCCCGAAGGACCTGGGAGTGGCTCGTGGCGAGTGCGCCCGCCCGCCCGCGAAGCAGCCCGCAACATTTGCACCATGCCCTGGGCCTGTGGGAAGCACCCCCTGCTATTGTACAAGTGTATATCCTGGCAGTTGGATTCTGACTTCTGGTTCGCGACCTAATTCGGATGCATGAGTGAGGGACAAAAGCCGCTCGTCTGGGAAGACAACATCCGCACTTTGCGTCGCCTATCGGTTCGCAGTGATTTGCAGAACGCTCCGCCCGCATAAGGATGCTTGTGCCAAGAAATAGGAATTGTCACGCAAGGATGCTTCTGTTGAAGACATGCGCTTGCCCCTCTCTGGCCCTAAGGGTTCCAAAGGACTGGATTTGAACAAACACTGGCATCAAGTACTGTCTATTGGGATATGGTGTGGGTCAACCGGGCACGGAAGCTTTCGCAAGCAATCGGGCAAGCCTCAGGCCTCGCAGCCCAAACCTTCAAGCTGAAACAAATTAACCAACCGACCAATCCACCAACCCGTAAACCAGCCAACCATCAACCAGCCCGCCCACCTGCTCACCCGCCCATTCAAAGAAGGCATGAACATGGATATGACAAGTGCTGACATGCATACAATCTATGCCCGATCCAGTGTCTCAAGTACAATGGAACGACAGTTCGATTTGCATTGCAGTGACTTGTCCGATTCACATTAGTAGCGAGGGATGTTGGTTGTGCAGGATTGCCTGATACATGTGCCATGGTTGAGTTGCGCCTAAGCTTGTTGCGCCCAAGCAGCTCAACGTTCAGCCCGTCATGTGCTTCCGCAAACTCATCTGGAATAACATCGTCGTCCTGAGCCAAGGGCCATCGGAAGTCAACTCGCAAGGCAGGCAACTCGGATTGCCACAACAATCTCCCGTTTCTGTCTGAAGGAAGTCAGCTATGTGGAAACTTGGATTTGATGGAAGGCAATGCCACACCATGTCCCCTAGGGTAAGACTTAGCGGCGTATGAATAATGCACTCTCGCATTGGCATGCTTCCTTAGCCTGAGCTAGCATTTCTCGGTTCAGCTAGAATCGCCTTCATCTGCGGAAGCCAGGTGGCAAAATCCTGACACTGGAGGTTTGCCTCAGTTTTGTCCTCCCGAAGTGTGCAGCTGCAGCTTTATGGGATTGGACTCGGCGAGTGCAACTCCACCAGAACTAATTGGGGGATATTGGGATAGAAACAAGTCTCGGATCGCATGCGCTTCCCTCAT
>CAUJNA010003425.1:465000-480000 GCA_963377175.1 Effrenium voratum
GCTGTTGGCTGTTGGCTGTTGGTGGTTGGTTGTTGGTTGTTGGTTGTTGGTTGTTGGTTGGTGGTTGGTGGTTGGTGGTTGGTGGTTGGTGGTTGGTGGTTGGTGGTTGTTGGTTGTTGGTTGTTGGTTGTTGGCTGTTGGTTGCTGGTTGCTGCTTGCTGGTTGCTGGTTGCTGGTTGCTGGTTGCTGGTTGCTGGTTGCTGCTTGCTGGTTGCTGGTTGCTGGTTGCTGGTTGCTGGTTGCTGGTTGCTGGTTGCTGGTTGCTGGTTGCTGGTTGCTGGTTGCTGGTTGCTGGTTGCTGGTTGCTGGCTGTTGGCTGTTGGGTGTTGGTTGTTGGTTGTTGGTTGTTGGTTGTTGGTTGTTGGTTGTTGGTTGTTGGTTGTTGGTTGTTGGTTGTTGGTTGTTGGTTGGTGGTTGGTTGGTGGTTGGTGGTTGGTGGTTGGTGGTTGGTGGTTGGTGGTTGGTGGTTGGTGGTTGGTGGTTGGTGGTTGGTGGTTGGTGGTTGGTGGTTGGTGGTTGTTGTTGTTGTTGGTGGTGGTGGTGGTGGTGGTGGTGGTTGTTGGTGCTGGTGTTGGTGCTGTTGGTGCTGTTGGTGCTGTTGTTGCTGTTGGTGCTGTTGGTGGTGTTGGTGTTGGTGTTGGTGTTGGTGTTGGTGTTGGTGTTGGTGTTGGTGTTGGTGTTGGTGTTGGTGTTGGTGTTGGTGTTGGTGTTGGTGTTGGTGTTGGTGTTGGTGGTGTTGTTGTTGTTGTTGTTGGCACTCGGCAGTTGGGCTTGTTTTTGTTCTTCTTGTTCTTGTTCTTGTTCTTGTTGTTATTGCTCTTGTTCTTGTTCTTGTTCTTGTCCTCGTTCTTGTTGTGGTGGTGGTGGTGGTGGTGGTGGTGGTGGTGGTGGTGGTGGTCGCCGTCGTTGTTCTTGTTGTTGTTCTTCTCCTGCTTCTTCCGCTTCTTCTTTTTTTTCTGATTATTCTTCATGTTGTTGTTGGTGGTGGTGGTGGTGGTGTTGCTGTTGCTGTTGCTGTCGCTGACCCGGTGGTGCCACACAGCTGTGTGTGAATTGCAAACTGGATAGAAGTGGTTGACCCTAAGGGAGTTCTGCACCGTGTGTGCATGCTTCCTGGTTGCCGCAACGCATGGTGTCAAATACATCCATATTAGGAAGTGCCCGCTATGTTCCCTTTGTACACTCGTTCGTGCGTTTGTTTATCTAAAGCAGGGGGTATGCCTTATTTCTTTGTCAGGGTCGCATGGTGCAGCTTACATGCCAGCTGATTGGCCCACTTCTTCCGAGGTGTCACCCTGTTTGGTGGGAGGGGGGGTGACATGCGCTTTCTCAGGCTGGCAAACTTGCTGCTTGGGCACTTTCAAGCTCCGGATTGGCCGACAGCCGCTCAAACAGAAGGTGCGCGATGGCGGTAATCGCATCGTCACTTGATATCACCTGCCAGGCACTGCACCATACAGCACCGACTTGCAGCTCTTAAACGGCATTGCCCCGACTCACAGCCTGCAAAGGGACTTGCGCTTCAGCTGGCCATGTGCAAACAGGAGAGAGAGAGAGGAGTCAAAATCAGGACTGCGACAATCTAAAGCCAAGGCCTGAGTGTGTCCTTGGAACTTCCACGGGGCAATGAACATTTGCTTCTTGCTTTTGTCCCATTCAGGGCTACCGCAATCACCTTTGACTAATGTGGCATGTCCCAAGTTCCTTGTGAACAGCATGTGATCCCTAATTGCAAATGTTGCAGTATTGGTCTGCCTTGCGGGGCTGGCTCGCAGATGTTTCCAGCCATCGGAAGTACAAGCCAGCTGAGATGCTGTGCCTTAGCAGTAGAGGTTTAACCTGTTGTTCCAAACAACATGCCCTGGGCTTCAAAGAGGACTTGTGCATGGCGCGAAGTTGCTTCAGCATAAACCTGTCTGGATGTCTCGGTTTGAACTCTGAGCATTCCTGCAAGCAATGAAGGCACAAAGGTCATGCAAGGGTATATTCACAAACTACGACACGATGCTTGATCTTGCGACTCCTCATCCTACCGTGAGATGGCACAACCAAGCCTCTTTCTTTCAGGGGAGGTTACACAACCCCAGTCTTTGGCTCCGTTCTGTGGCATACACCAACAGAAAGAAGCATAAGTGCATCAAAATCAGACACGCAAAGAGCGGATAGAAATCCCGTGCCTGCGGGGACATGCCGCTAGTACCTGAGAAGCTCGGCTGGTGGATGGCAACCGTCCAAGGGAACCGCTCAAAGCACCGCAAGTCAAATCAACTGTTCTAAATGGGTGCAGCCACCTTTTCAATTTATTGATATCATGGTTCTGGGTGGACTACTTGATTTAATACCCATCGGCTTTGATTGTGACTCATGTTTACTGTCCGGCCCCCGGATCTGTCTGTTCAAGCCACACAAAGGCACTCAAGCGATAAAGTCTCAGCCTGGCTGCGATGCGAGCAGGCGGCACCCGGCTTAGCCGAGGTGACCGACGCTGCTTCGCCGGCTGCTTCGCCGGGCCAAGAGAAAGACACCTTTGCCACTTTTCGGCCAATGAGTTCCTCAGCAGGGATATGGGGTGGGCGGTGCTGTGGGGAGCGTCAAAGCTGCACCGCTGTTGGCGGAAGACCTAAGGGCGGATGACGTCGCATACCTTGGTTCCTAGGCGGCGTAAAGCTGTAGAGGGAGGGGAAGTGAATGCTACTTCCTATTGTGCGCTTGGCGAATTTTGCCGGCCTTGGCGGCTTGAGCAACAATCTGCTGACAATATGCGAACCAAACTAAAAGCGCCTGTAAAGTTTTGTTTGCCGACATGTGGCTCGGGCAATTCTTCAAGAGACGCCATTGATTGCACCACAGCACCAAACAGGGCTTGACAGCCGCCTAACACGTGAAAGCTGGTTGCACACTGGTGGGCTGTCCAGTGCTCCAGCAATTGATTTGATTCACTGTTCGACTCCAGACATCCATAGCTCACCCTCCCTCAAGTTGGATGACTGCGATTGCAACATCGGCTGCGGCCAGCTGCCACCAAACACACGGCTGAGACGACCTGAATCAGCCACCCCTTGATTGTCTGAACTGGTGGTGCGGCATGGTGCGGCAAGTGAATTGATCAACTCGCTGGGGGGGAGACTCAAACAGATTCAAACTCATTGAAGTGACTCTCTCAAATGTGCTTTCAAATTGCGGTGAAGGGACTTCCACCCTGCAATGTGATTGTTCGAGCCCAACACATCCACAATGTTTGCTTCAATGAACTCAGTCCTTGCTCAAAGCGGCTGTTGCCAACAAACTAGAAGCAAAGTCGGCGGCTGCAGCTACCGCCTGAAGGGCAGCAGGAACTCGAAGCTGCAATCCTGAGAAACAGACCCGAAACCCGAACCTACAAACAGTGCAGCGAAAATTGGCTTGCAGTGGTCCTCTTTGTCTTTGATCAGTCTTATGGCATATGCGCCCGCATGTCCTCCTCCACTCAGTCCCGCAACAGTACGCACAGCAAACCCACGGCCACACATCCCTCATCCATACAGCCACACCACTGTTATTAAAGTAATACACTAGCATATGGTTGTTGATATTATTGTTTCTATGATTTGTACTATCTGATTATTATAGTATTGTTCTATGTGTCAATGTTATTATATCATAGTAAGCTATTATTTTACTATTATTATATATTAATATATTTATATAATTATATATTTTACGATTATATCATTATATTGTTATCATTATGTTATAATATTGTATTATAATATTATAATATTGTTATATTATTATGATTAGGCTATTATTACATCATATTACTCTATTACTATATTATATTATATTATATTATATTATACTATTATATTATGAAATTATTATATTATATTATACTATATTATATTATATTATTTTATTATGAACTTATTATAATATTAATTTGTCTTATCATATTATGTTATTTTAGTTTCTTAAAATACTAGTGTCTTTATGTGTTTGGAATTTATTTACATATAATTCTATATGTATTCTTGTGTTTCGGTAACAATTCCGTAGACAGAGCTGTGGCGCGCCCTCATGGTTGTACAATTTGTTCCGGCAACATTCCTTTAGAAAGAGCAGTGTCACGCCCTCACGGTTGTGTAAAGCCAAAAGGCCAGCGAAACAAAGGTACGTGCTGCAATCCGGCAAAGGATTGTTTTGAGAAGAGTGTTTGCGAGGTGGGTGGGTCTTCAGGGCTGGATGTTGGTGATGACCAGTGGGGTTGCGCATGTGCATTTTCACACGGTCCAACATAGTCTCTCAATTTTTCTGACATGTCTGAAATATCCGAAATGTCGTCAGAAGAGTCTCAAATGTTTGCTATGTCGTGTGAAGTGTGTGAGTCTGAACTGTCGTGTGAACTATCAAACATGTCTGAAATATCTGAAGTGTCGTCTGAAATGTCTGAAATATTTGAAATGGTTGAAATGTCTGAAATTTCTGCAGTATTTAAAATGTCTGAAATATCTGAAATATCTGAAATATCTGAAATGTTTGAAATGTCTGAAATGTCCGAGATGTCCGAGATGTCTGGAATGTGACTGCAAAATATGTAGATCATAGAGGTGCCTCTTGGCATACATATATATATATACATGTATGGTCACCCCCGCCCCAATGAACTATTCTTACTGTACTTCCTTGCGCAATGGTAAGAACCCGTCTTTTATAGGCGCTTTGCCTGAGCATTGCGTTTGATGGGTGACCTGAATTCGGCCACTCGATGCACCTACAAACTCAAGAACATGTGCAAACAAACACTGTGTTATTCATGTGTCATGCTGTTGCTTCTTCGAACCAGAATAACACTGCTTTTTGTGCAATTAGCCTTGTGAGCATCGTAGGGTAGTGACACACAACCAATAACAACCCAGGAGGGAAATCAGAAAACCAGAGAAAACCAAAAAGCGACACTTGTGATAAACCACAACTTATCCTTCTAGTTGCGGCTTTGTTTCTTGATTTGTTGGCAGTTTTTGGTCCAGACATCTTTGCACTCAAGAAAACAGAGAAACGACACTCAAAGGAAAAGTTGTTGGCTTTGCCAACAGTTGTGCTTTTGTGTAGTCTCCAAGTTTTCTTGCTTTTCTTGTCTTTGCTCAGTCTTTTTAGTATATTTCCTTCGCTAGCCAACAAACACCTCGAGATGTTGGGGCCTTTCCTGGTGACACTCATCAAACAAAAAGAGAAAAGTTGTGTTTGTCCTGCTGGCACTCACAAAAACACCAAGAACTGAGGACTGTGATTTAACCAAGTACGATTTAGATTACATGTCATTGGCAGGCTCCCGCTCCTTACAAGGTTCCTTGAAACAAATCTGTTTTTCAGGCTCCTTATGAAGCTATTTTGAAGGCTTCCTATCAGGCTCCTTGTGCGGCTCCTTGCCAAATTGGATTATAATTGAAATTTACTTAGAATGAAACTTTAATTTGGTTTGGACACAAGTCAGCTAGAATGTCCGTTTTGAATGAGAATTCAAAGGGCAGTCCCTTTCCACATATGTTTTGGCATCAAGTAGGAGATACATGGAATTCACAAGGGAAGGGTTCAATTAGGCGTTCCATCTTCAACAAACTGTAGGTAGATTAGAACTCCTTTCCATGGATAGAACTTGACAACGGAACAACCCAACTCTGAATGCCAATGATGGTAATCAAAACTTAACAGTGAATTCCTTCAAACAGGACTAACATATGCATATACACATTGAATCAGAGTGTTGATAGAAGGTAAGCAAGATATCAAATTAAATGTCAATCTTAATTCAGAATTCAAGTAGAATTCCTTTCTAATCAGAATTTACTTGCAAATTAGATGGAACTTGATAAGTCCTCACACAAGCTTGTAGCTTTTTGGCTGCAAATTGTGCAAAACATGTAGCTCATTGATGGTGGCGAGCATATTATACATATATAGCCCATACACATATGAATATATATATATATATAAATGCTGACCCCGCCCCATGAAGTGCCTTTGTAGTAGATGTTGCAGCCAAAAACCTAAAAACCTTTGTGGGGAGTTATCAGATTCCATTTGAATTGCGGTTCACTTTGAGTAAAAACATATTTGTAAAGGAACTCCTGCTTAAATTATAAATCGTACTAGACATTCAATTTCGAATTACATTGCAATTGACTTTATCAAACTCCCAGTTGGAAACGAACTCCGACTTCAATTATAAATCAACATCGACATTCAAATTCAATTATGTCCTTCTTCAGCTCTCTCAAACGTCTAGTTAGATGTTCAATCAAGCCTCATTTAATGCATTCAGTTCACATTTGCATTATGATTAACATAGTACATCATAATTGAAATATTCCCTTGTTCAGCTCTATTCATAGACATGATGGCATTTTAGATTCTAACTGAGAATAGAAAGTATAGTGGAACACTTTCCTACGAAACTCTATGTATATTGTACTACTTAATGATTTAGCATCATATTGTGGAAGGGAACCTCCCTTTAACTCTCATTGCTACAACACAGTGCTGCTTGCATACAATTACTAGACAAGTGCGAACACAGTGGGTTTGTGCTGTTTTACAATTGGCGTAGTGAAAATCCAAAAGGGAATCCGTTTGCTCTAAACGTCGTTCTTATGGAAAAGACACCGTGTTTGTTTACACTTTTTTGAGGCAGAGCAACAAACGTAGTTCGCGCGGGGGGAAGTATGCATTTATATACAGAAATATGTGTATACATACATATACATATATATATATATATACATATGTGTACGTATGTATGCCGCCAAGGTGACAATTAGCTTTTGGCGTGGCCAGCTTAAGCTGGCTCCGCCTTCTGAAATACTGGGGCGCTGGCTGGTTGCTGTTGCCTGAGGCCGGGCAAAATGAATATTTTGCATGGCGATACACTCTGACACCCCATGTCCCACGCGTAGCAAGCTGATTTGATGAGTTCTTCAAAAACAGGTACCCTCCGGTCCATGTACATGAAATCTGACTGAGGGATCCTGGAAGAGCATGCTCCTCTAAAATGGACCCCTTGCTGCATTCCATTAATCCCATCTTAATGGACAGGGTGTTGTGACATTCAAGGCAGGAATCGAAGTTTCACTTCTTTCTGGTGCCCCAGGGGCTGGTTGTCCCTGGAAAGCTATCACGTGACATGCAAATGTGATGTATCACTTAATTTCCCTCGGCCAAGCTCCGAATATGTCAAGGTTTGTATTCCCATGCGCCAGGCATCCACATACATTACCTCTGAGTGAGCCATTGAGAATATTCATGCTGCTTCCATTGAAAGTGAATTTGGTAGCTCCTCCATGATCAGTCGCAGAGCGTACCACATTCATTCAAGTCGGGGTCAAAGCGTATGATGACGCTTTAGCACTTTCATATGTTAGCCATAGCGCGCAGTCATCCCTAAACTGTGCTTCAAATCATTGCATGCATGTCTGCGGTTGATTGTGAGACGTTCCCCCCGTCGTAGTGGAGGAAGACTCGACCATGGTTGTGTTCCCTACATGTCAGGATATCTTACAAGATCCACACATGCCCCCACAAGTTCCCCATTATTGAAGAGAAACGTGACGAAACACAATCGTATTTAAACTGCGGATGAATTGCACAGGTTGCGCTCAAGTTGCCTCCGCATGCCTGCCCACCGCCAGTCCGATTTTCTACGGGCAAGGGAATGACGCCTCAGCCCTTAGCCATTTGATCAGCAAAAGCACCTGTCCCATACTTGCAGCATTCGTCCACTCGCGTCTGGGCTCGCCACATTCGAAATCTGCAAGGCATGGAGGAGAGATGCAAGCCTGGAGCTGGTACAGGACCCGGGAACGTGGGGCTAAAGATTCAACTGAAAGGGTCCAAGCAGCACTTCGATTTGGGCATCTTTGCCAAAAGTGCCCACTAGAGACCTTCCTGAGATCCCTGAATCTTTCTGGAAGAATGGACCCAGGCTCTTGAAAGAAGCCCTCCACAGAAACTTTGAGGGTCCCCGTAAATGAGGAAACCTGATCAAAAACAATAAGTTGCAATAAGAAAAAAATCAGTGGGGCACCTGCCCCTTGAACATAGTCAATGGAATTGTCCAAGACTCAAACCAAAAAGAGCATTCTACACAAACAATTGGGGGCCGGACCCGTTTTGGACGGTGATTTGGGGAACAAATCAGCTCCCTAGTCAGGTGTTGGCCAGTCGGGGCCCCGGCTGGGCGCACTCCCCTGGCAGAATGAGTTGAGCCGAGGGCCACATGAGCTGACATGTCGCACGCATATCAATACATATCAGTACCTATAAGCCTATGAAACAGCAAAACAAATACGCAAGCGCATGCACGCACATCTGTATGTATGAGTAGTTGTTAGGTGTGAATGATCAGCCTCTAATCAAGACAAGTCCAACATACATACAAACATGCATGTACAAGTGAACATGCAAGTGCACATGCAGAAATGAACAAAACAAGAAACTCACACGCACACAAACATACATGTACATAAATGCAAGTACACGCGTACCGCATGTACATATGAATATCAATACACATATCTGTGTGTGTCTGTGTGCATGGCCCACCCCGAAACAGTTAAACAAGAACAGATCCTCCCCATGTGGAGTCGTTCGCAGGGGCATGCTCTCAATTCGTGCAGCCTTCAAGTCTGGAAATCAAGCTAACTCGAATTGCATGCCAACCCCTGTCAGGCTGGCTGAAGGCCGGCTAAGCCGCAACCACACTCTTACCCACCCATACATGAGCATTTGTATTCTAGTATTTATACATATGCTCATAAATGAATACATATGAATACACACATATCTATATATTTCTATGTGTGTATATGGTGCGTAGATACAAATATACACATCTATATTTCGTACACGCGTTTACGCAGCTCGCCCAGCTTCCCAGACTGGCCTGTGCCCTCAACAAGGCCTGCCTGGCGAGCTGAAGGTGGCAAGCACAACAACTGGCTGCAGGACGGCGTGCTTGGAATGACAAGCGTGCCTTGGAAATTGCTTGACATGGTCCCCCACACACAAACAAAACAGCCACTGGTCTTAGAGTAAGGCACCATCCTGGCAACGGGTTGATTTCAGCCTTCGAAGCCCAAAACCGGCAGCCCATGCCCATGCCCAGCAACCATCCAGCCGACCAAACAACCAACAGCTAATCCCGTGCAATCCAGGATCATTCTATTCAACATCATTTTGACGCAAAATCGGCCACCCGTTACTGCGCCGCAGTCAACCCTCGCTTTTGGGTTAAATAGATTCCCCCCCCACTAAACCCTAATTGGCAAAACAAAGGGGATGGCTGGGAGCCAAGAAACAGAAAACCTGCCGCCAGCCACGCTCTTCAGTCTCTGAGCTTCCGGCCGGCCATGGTGATGCCAGCCAGTTGATAGGCCTCGCCAGTTTTCGGAAAGTGGCGAGCCTTTGCTTGGTCACTTCAGACTTTCCAGGATGCATGAAATGTGAAATGGCTTAGGGCCAAGCCTTGAGTAGTGTATTCCACGTGTTGAGAGGTAGAGGTAGAGCTGGATTGGACACGAGAATTACATGTTGTTTCCGACTTCACTCCTTCCGTGATAGACCAAAGTGCGAGCCGGATGCAATAGGATGCCCTTCAGCGGCAAGTTTGGTAAAGTTTGGATCATCCGTTGCCCACTCAGCGCCGAACAGAAAGCCAGCGGCTGTGCTGCATGCCAGGGCCTGGAGTTTTGGCTCGCCTGTTGCTTGCTTGCTGCCAAAGTAGATAGATGCTTCTGCCTTGTTCCGGCACGAAAAGAGCCGCCCAAAGTGTGTCTAAAGTTGCCAGCTGCAAGCTTTCGGAAATTGCAAGCAACATGAAGGTTGAACTCGGTTGAGAAGCCATCGTAGGCTTCTCAGCCACACTTCCCAACAAGCTACGCACATTCCTTTTCCCAAGTCGATATCATCATCTTCCGGCACGATTTGTTATGATCGGTTTTGAGTGCGTCTCAATGGCAGGTCCAGTAGACTTTGAGCCTTCGAGCCCGGTTTGTTTGCCAGTGGAACTTGAAGCCACCCAAGCGCAGCCGCCGCATGGCCAGCTTCAAGCGTCGCATGTGCCATAGCTCTCAGCTGACTCCAAAGGCTTCTGGTCTGGGGCTGGGTTGTCCAGCTGGAAGACTGCCCATGCGCAGGCCAGAAAGAAGCAGGCCGCAAGCAGCGTGATGATACTGAACCACGGCCGAAACAACCAGCATGCCGAAGTCACAAAGAGGCACGTTGCCCAGGCGATCAAACAGCTGCCCAGAAGCAGCCTTACGCTGGTAAAGTTCTGGTCCAGCAGAAGCCTCAAGTGCTTAAGGCCGTCCATGAATTCAAACATGTTTAAGCACTGGCTGTGTTGATTGTGTTTATTGAACTGTTCACACGCAGGATTCCTAAACATGGTTTCTTTCAACCGCGGTCGCCTGAGCATCAGGAAATAGAGCGATAGCCAGGCCAAGAAGAAGCCAGCGGAGCGTTTCGCCCACAGCTGGCGGGTGCTTAGCATCTCGGCGAGGAACTCTTGAAAGTCAACCTGGCCTTCACGCATCCAGTTCACGGCGAGAGACCCCGTCTCGCCGGAGACTTCACCTAAAGAATGGCTCGGCAGAAGGATAGATTGGCGCAAGAAGCACTTGGACAAACACACACGAAATCATAAGCACCCCATCATCTGCCAAACAAATCGCGAAACCCTGCTGGCAGCATTGCCGCTCTGTATGCCATCATCCCGTTTTGGCAAAGTGCGAAAAACGGGTTGCCATAGACTCATAGACCGGTTTCTCCAGGCCTGGCACGAGTCGTCCTCCCGGCCCCTGCTTCGCGATGATGGACACCTGGCTGGGCATCTCGGCCTGCTCGAAGACCACGGTCAGATCCCCGATGCCCGTCCTGTGCCTACCGTTCCGCCGGAACTTTAGGGTGGCAGTGCCCGATCCTCGGCAAACCAAAAAGTCGGGGCCTGGAAGCTGCGAAGGTTTCCCCCCCCCGGTGGCGTACATGAATGCCCGATAACTCGAGTTCCCTCCACACGTCCCCATTAAAACATGCCCTGGAAGCACACCTTGCCGGATACCGGACGGAGCGGCGCCCTCCCGGCCCCCAAAAGCACACAACAACTGCAAAAGGAACCTAATGGTCTGTTGAAAGCTGGATCTTCCAGGGACCCCGAGCCGATGTGTGCATGTGCTTCCCCAATCAAAATCACGCCCTTGGAGTGATGCCAGCCGTTGCGCCCTGCCCGGCATTGAACCCATTTGCTCCGAGGCTCTGTGGAAGCCATACTTCTGCCGCGCCATCCAAACTTCCACTGGCGGCTCTCCTTCATCCTGGTTTTTCACTTTGCCAGGCAACCAGAACCATCCGAACTGGCTTTTCCTCAAAGCAACAAAACCGAGCTTCCGAGCTGGTCAAACTAAACTGCATCCAAGGATCCACATTCAGCTGCATCGCTTTCGGAGATCCTCAAAGGCGAAGGCATGTTGTGTCGCGCGTCACTTCCAAACTATCTAATTAAAGGGTCTGATTCGGGGGCTTGGAGAATCTGTGTTTTTTTCGTTTCAAGAGCAGTTTGTTCAATCTACCCCTAATTTTGGTGTGAGCCGGCGGGTGACCTGGGAATTGGGAACTGGGACATGGACAAGTCCACCGTTCGTTTCTTTTCAGGTGGGGTCTGATACATGTACCCCTGATTTTCGGTGTGCCGATGCTGGAGCCGGTGCTTTTCCAATCCCTGAAAGTCGGTGACCCGCGGACAACTCCAGCATGTTGGCGAGCTACGCATTTGACAGTGCATGCGTGTCTGTCACCCCCCACAATAAACCAACAAAAACGTCAAAACCTGGCACATTAGTGGTACATTTCAAGGGATCAAAAAGCAACGTTTATATAGGAGCCCTGCCGATTCTCAAAACGAAACAGGACAACTGCTGCATTCTCTTGCAGTGGCCCATGACCTTGAATAGCACCCGCAGAGAAAACAATAAAGCACTTGCCTAAACACATGATCAGCATGCTACTAGCGGTATTGCGTACCGCTTACAAACCTGTTGCAACAGGACTTACCTTGGGGGTACCAATAAGCAAAGGCATGGGACCAAAGGGAAACAGCTTCCAAGTGCCACCCTCCCCCAAACATGAGACCCTGTCTTGAACTTGGGAGAAATCGAAGTGGGCAAACAAATCTGTTTTACCATGGGGGACTCCTGTGGCCATTTGTAGATGAGCCCAGCTGTGGCTATCTTAAATCAGATTTGGCGAGCTGGGCGATGCGCTAAAGCAACGAAGCCTTGGTGCCAGGGGCTGCCAATGGGAACGAACTGATGCGCTGCTTGCGTGCTGTACATGGAGCTCATGGGCCAGGGTGCTATGAACTCGTGGCCGCTTGCTGGCCAGTGCTGGTTGTCTTGCAGACCCTGGTCCCCGCTGGCGTGTTCAGGTCCAGGTTTGCTTGGTGCGCTACTGCAAACTCGGGTTTGGTCTTGGTTTTCCTTGGCTTGCGCTGGTCCCTGGCAGCTTGCAGTCGTTCGTTGTGCTGATCTGAACTGGTCCGCAGTCGCTGAGCTAATCATCGCTATATCATCTGTGCTGGTCTCACAAGTAGCAAGGCCTTACAAATGAAACACGTTTTGCAAACAAAGAAACCCACAACACTAAAATTTTGTGCGAATAGCGTGGCCGCATAATGATTGCTGTCTCACTTAGGTGCAATGGAGCGGATTTGAAACAGAGCAAATTGCATTGGTCGGTGCGAATCAATGCAATGAGGTGCAAGGAAAGCTTCGACCCTGTGAACCCACTTGTGCAGGAAAATCTGCCACACAAATGGCCAAGTCCTTTCAAGTGCACAGCTTGTCCAATGAAGCCGTTGCTGCCCATTAAATCTTGGTTCTGTGTGCCCCAAAACTGCCTGGCGCTTGCGAGATAAGGGGAATCAAATGCGAGCTTGGGAAAAGGCAGTCAAAGACGCAGGCAGCGAGCGGCAAAGGACAGCAGGAAGGCAAGCTGTTGAACCCGGGAGCGCCTCTTTGTCATCCCCATGCGCGCGCAACAAACAAAGCATCACCAGCACAACTTGCTGGAGCTCAGTAGGGAATGAGTCAGGGAATGAACCTGGGGGTCCCTGTACACAAAGGAAACCACAAGGGATGGTTTATAGGGCTCATTCCCTTATTCCCGGCTGAGCACCAGCAAGACAAAAGGGTTTGGGACGGCAACTGGCCAACCACGCAGTCCCGCTCCCACACCCTCAAGGATGTGGCCTGTGAAATAACAAGCTGCAAGGAACTCGCGAGACCTGCCCGCGAGTAGTAAACAACTTCATGTTGCTGCAACCACTTCTCTGCCCAGCAGCCGAACTGCTGGATAAGACCACTGTTGAGAATGTAAGGCTCCTGGTTGATGCTCCCCACCTTCACCGAGCCCTCTGGCGCGTAGACCTATCGGGGACCATGGATCTGAAGCATCAAGGACACCATCAAGCAACAGGCATGGAACCGCGGACTTGCCCGATGCGTGATGCACATGCACGAGTGGCCTTTCCGAGGTTCAGGCACTTGGGAATGTTGCCGTAATTTTGAACTGCACTGGGTCCTGGGCAGGTAGTCGAAGCTAGCAACCAAACAAAAAAGAGGGATGTCTGTTCAAGGTAATCCCTAGCAAATCCAACAGGGTGCTTAAAAAAGCTTGACATGAGTCGAAACTGTCTTACGGTGTGCAGTGTCAAGCATGGTCATGCGCAATCACGCATGATCACGCACAGGCATTCACACATGCTGCCAGAACCTGCTTGCTGAATAAAAACATCAGGGGGTGCAAACATGAATCTGGTCAGACCAGCGGTCAAGCTTGACGAAAAGAGCTGAGGCTTGATCATGGCCAGTAGCAAAATTATGTTTGGGCTGGAGCTCTGAAAGCTCTTTGAAAGGCAATCCCAGCAAGAGCTGTTGTGAATAGAAAACAGTTAGATGGCATATTGGTTGCAAAAACGTGGAGTTGGCACACTTTTGGAGGTTCTGAGAGGATGGGTCATGGGCGACAATTGGGGGTGCATGCATTAACCTGACTGTTAGCTATGTGCTGTCCAAAAGGTAACATGTACGCCACTAAAGCTCGCCCCGTCCTCCAGGTGGGAACCTGCATTCACGCTGGCGAAGGGAAAAGCAGTGGAACTGTTCACGATTCCTTTCCTGCAGGACTGCAAACACATCAGGCGAAATTTCACAGCAGATTAGATGCCATCGTGCCATGAAAGGGCTTTTAAGTCATAAACCCGGTGATCACACCACGACATGCACCATGTCCCTCATTGTGTTTCCAAGCGCCGGCCAACTTCCTCTGTGAGTGTGAGTGAATCGTTTCAGCTACATCAGAGTATTATCAGGGTCGTCCGACTCCGTAACTCCGTCCTCAGACCACTGTCTGTGGAAGTGGTACACGCCCTTGTCGTCTGCTTTGCTAGCTTCGAAAACCAGCTCATCTTTGTGGAAGGACTCGACCACCTGAAAAATCCGGGCAGTCACGGAGATCCACGCGGCCTCAACGGTAGGGCTGGTGGGGCCGGTGGGGCCGGTTGGGCCAAATGGGGGGCCAAATGGGTACCGACAGGAAACCCGGGGAAGGTCCAACACAGAACCCACCAGAAAAAACAAAACATGTCAAGGAACACAATTATGGTCTTCCAGGCCCGCTTTTGTGCGGTTCCGTGTTTGTGGATGGGAAGGTATTTTTCAACTGGCCCCGTTATTCCACCCCTATCAAATGGTAGGTCAAAGGGAAACCATCCCAGTGTGTGACTTTGATAACCCCTCCGAAACGGTCAAAATAATGACTTCTACACACAACCTTCTTTTGGTTTTCCTTTAAACGGGGCCATTTGACATTTTGCGCAACCCTGGCCTTGACTGCATGAGCATCCACAAACTGAAGCGTGAGGTTGAGCTCGGGGTCCTCGTAAAAAGCCAGGCACATGCGATCAAGACCTCATTT
>CAUJNA010003425.1:485000-612330 GCA_963377175.1 Effrenium voratum
AAGCAAACCACAATAACACATGTGCATCAGCCAACTATATATGCAACTGCCTGTTGACCTTGTGACTGGCAAAAGGCATTGCAAGCGCTCCTTTGAACTGCAAGCAACCAGGGGTGGGCCTCCAACAGTAGAACAGGTCGTTGCCCAAAGAGCTATGGCTGGGGGTCGAACTGGTTTTTCGTATTCCCAGGGCTTTACTCTTTCAGCTTGGGAAAGCGTCCTGAACCAGGCTGTAGCCGGAGCTCTGAGGGCGCAATCGGTAAATCCTCGGGCGAGACCCAAAAGTGGCGGGTGAATTTGGAGGCTCTTTTGTGGGTGGAGGTGTTTTTTGTGGCTCAGGTGCGTTTGTCGGTGGATCTCATCAAAAAACAAGCTCGCAAAGGTCATACCTAGCATGTTTCCTCGCGCGAAGTCATGCCGAAGTGATGCAGGCTTCACCTAAAATCTGCCGGAATGTAAACCCCAATGCTCAACAGTCGTACGTAGCCCAGAAGGTCTTATAGCAAATCATGGAATCCCAAACTATATTGACATACGGCATGCCGCCCACAAATGCCTACCCCAATCCCCACCACATGTATGGAATCCCTTCTGATCAACCACAGTCACCTTCTAAATCTAGATGATGCCCGCATGCAATCTTCATCTGATTGCCCTGGAGAAACGCAACAAGCATGAACACCCCATAAAGCCAACCATTAAGGCGGAGGGTGATGACTTGCAGGACTTATTTTACGAGGTTCCATCCTTTCCTATTCAGGAGGGTATCTGCCCCGATCGATTTCCAGTCATGTTGAACCACTCAAATGCTTGGCGAGCTCCACCCACAGGATTCTAAAACATGCCCAACGCCCTGCTGAAACCGCCAAAGGACATCCTTCGTGCGCACCCGGCCGACAACACACAAGACAGCGTTCCGACCAGCATTGCACATGCGCAAGCTAATGACATGCAAAGCAAACCTGGAGGTTTGCCAGCTGTGCAGGATAGACCGCATAGTGCTAAGTCAGGTGCTGCCATGCCAGGAGCGCCCCGCTCGCCTGACGAGCAAAACGCTCGGGCGATGACATTGCACAAGGGGGTACCCATGCGAACTAAAACGCTCCGTTTCTCTAACGTGTGCAGCGTCATGTCAGCGCCTTACTTGAACAGAAGGGGACTGTCAGAGTTCAGTTTTTCTTTCACTGCAAAATTCCGAATTTTCTGCTGTTCCAGTGCATATGTGTATGTCTAGCTCTTGCTGTGCCTGTGCCTAAAACTAAGTTCACAGGAGTCTAACTCAAAAACACGAGGAAAAAACACAAAACATCTTCAGACAGTCTTTCGAGAACTAGCCATCAATGCGACAAAAGTTCTGGCCTAAAAATAAATACCCCCCGCTCCCCCTATTAATAAATATTGGCTCGGCGTCAGGGGCAAACGATTCTTATTGATAGGGTAATTGGGTCTTCGTCCAAATGGGCTCCCCCGCTTCCCGGACACGAAAACCATCAAAATCGCAATGTCCGAGTAGCGAGTTTAAATACAACCGTTCAAGGTTGCTTTTTCGCCTTTGCGGTTGAAAAGTACTAGGCGCAACTTACAATTGAAATTACAATTAGCAAAACTACGTTACATTACAAAACAGGTAAATATGAAACTTTCAATAATGTGCTGGAATGCCCTAATATAACTGGCGCGAAATCGGCACGACGTTTAGTATTGATTTGGAATTGGCGTATTCTAAAAGTGGTATTGGGGGTCCGGATGCATCCGGGCTGAAATGACTAGAGGCCATGGGAAAAAAGGGGCATCCTTGTTGGCTGGTGGCGGGGGGTCTGGGAAACACAATAGTTATTATTTACTCTGAATACTGGGAAGTGGTTGTAGTTTGTTTTGCTGTGTTGTTTTCTCGAGGTATGTCCCATTTTGTCATTACACTTTCAGTTGAGTGGCGTTATATCTGAGTCATCTTTTACTATTGTTGTTCAATGAAAGAAGGCTTATATTTAGGCAAATAAGTGGCTTGTCCTTTATAAGCATGTGAAGCATCAGAAACTAGGTTAACCACTGAATAAACTACGATACTAAAATCCGGAAGTTAACAAAAGCATCATAACAACACTCACACAGCGTCAATTAACCAAACATACATATGATACACACGCACATTCTTAGGCCAAGGGGCAAACTGCTCCTGAGCAAAGCTTCTTACTTATACAAATACACATCTAGACATAGTCTCGGGCTAGCAAATAGAATGTAATTTACTCCGTCGGCTCCTAAGTTAGAATATAATTTACTCCAACAACTCAGTTAGAATATGTAGTACAGTTAGAATATATTTTCAGAGCACATGTGACACTTAGAATAATTCGTGACATTTGCGCAAATGATTGAAATTTGAACACCCTTTCAGGTGGCCAGCAGATAGAATATGCTTTGACAGATAGAGTATTTCAGCAAGGGTCGCATGTGACTTCAAGTGGTTCCTTCAATCCCTCTGGCTCTGTTGTTTATTGAATCAATTGGCTGGGTCACAAGGCAATTTCACACAGATTTACCAATTGATGGTGTCGAAAGGTTTGATGGCATCGAGCCGCGCAGATGGGGTCAAGGAAAGAGAACAAATGAAGAGAAAGTGTGCTTTGGTAACGTTGTTTGGGGGAGTCTTGCAAAAGCCTCGCCACCAGAAAGCAGAGTCAACCGTCTCAACTGGAGAACTTGCGGTATATGAAATATTCTATTCTAACTGTTCGTGGGAGAGGGGCATGGCCCGTCGGGCTGAGCTTTTGAGCTCCGAAAAAAGAGAGAAGCCATGCATTCCTTTGGTAGATGCGTGTGTCTTTCTTTGGGGGACCCCTCAAAACGGTTGGTTTCCGTTTGGTTTTGCATATACCTTTGAAAGAAAGACGGACCCAAATGGAAAATCATGGGACCCACATGGTTTCCTGAAAGCCGCATATAGAAATATATAGCAACGGGCTAGCAGCTAGGACATTTATCGCAGACATTTATCGCATTCTTCTTTACTCTAAAAATATATTATATCTGCTAGCCCGTTAGTATACATAAAATGGATTTAGCACACATTGGTTCCAAAAAACAAATCATATGCAAAATCATATTTCTTAAATATATTATCCGGTGCTTAGGGTGAATCTGAATATGCATTGCTTTGACGTCGAGCTTTCACAATGGTTTCCCGAAAGATTCACCTTTGACAAGCATCCGCACTCACAAATGCCAAGACTAAGTAAAAATGCTAAGGCAAAAAACACACACGTAAAACACGTTGACTCGTTCACTTCATATGTGAAGTTCAGACTAGGAGTTCGTAGCTGCCAACCACACTTTCAAACATTCTTGCCCGCCTGAGTCTATGTCTATTGTTTGCACTTGCATTGGCTATGCAGCATGTGTGATTGCATTGCGGTGTGGCATGTGTTGTCTTGTTGTTTGACAGAGAATGGTTAATGTAGCATTTAATTGAATTGTTTATTGTTGAGTTATATCATGTATCACCGCATGTTTTGACTCATGCCTCAGTTGCTAAGTAGAACCAACCCTTTTGCTTCCATTCTCCCCTTTAGACAGCATATTGAATGTGATCATAGCTTCTTGGAATGTGATTCTACAAAGGAAACTAAACAACAGCGACAAGTGCACTCAGTCCCCAGCCCTCGTTTAGAATGCAACCCCGGTGCCCCCTTCAGCAGACACAAGAACAGAATCAAACAAGAAAAGAATCATCACCCAGAGCCGGCAAACATCCCCAGCACGGGCCGACTGAGCGGGCCTGCAAGCAAACCGTTGTCTCCCTGAGGTTCTCTGTTGCTTCAATGAAGCTCCCACTGTGGCATCGCTTTCAACAACACAGGCCTTTGCTTCCTCACATTACCCACTGCCCAACCCGTCTGAAGTGTCTCTGCCAATCCCCTGACCCACTCCGGCCTGAAACACGGCCGCGCCGAAGGTGAAGAAACAGCCGCTGCACACGATGCTTTCGGCCTCCCGTGCGCAGCATGCCGAAGACCATTGGGTATGAGATCTCAAAAAATGGAATCTGAACAAACACAGGACTAGTGTTGGCTGCTTTCACACTTGCTGCCAATCAGTGACAGCTGTAGGTTTCACGCATCAGTGTAATGTGGGCCTATGTGGGTGTGTGCGCGTGCGTGCGTGCCCCCTTAATCCTGCCGATGTGCGCAAGAATGCTCAGGAAGCTTATGCCAGCCACACCCCTCCAACTTTCGCAAACGCAGAAGTGTTGACCATGACTGGCACCACTTTTGTTTTTGCATTGCGGTTTGCAGCTTCATTGAAAGGCATGTTGCATATTTTGCATTTCCAAGTCTGTCCCCCATAGACCTGCTTGGGCGCCACCTCGGCTGCAGCATCTTGCGGTCGGTATGCCAACCCTTACATACTCAAGTGAACAGGTTCTGTGTGTGCGCGTGTTTGATTGAACATGTCTCCAAATGATCAAGGGAAAACAATAATTAGAGCTCCTGGGATTGATGAAAGAAGAACAAGCTCAGGGAAAGCACGAGGTTTCAGACTGGACGGTGGATATTGGTGGTACGTTCCCTGTCACCTGACCAGCTTGGGCCCCCTACTCCCGAATGCAATAAGCAAGTGTTTCTGTGCTCGGGCTTCCGGCGCATGCCGCAGTACGGGTGAACTTCAATGCTCGCACCCGGTCATCCAAAGTGATTCTTGCTTCGCTTGACCGGCGTCCTCGTGTGATTGCTAGACTATCACTAGAATGGTCACCAGAACGAGAAACTTGACACAATGAGGAGGCGAACACACGTATGAAAGCAAGCCTGCATCACTTGCTGCGGCAGAGTGGTCAGGATTGGCTGCCGTTTTGAGAACATTCTGCCCATCGAGACCAGGGACATGCAGGGACCCAAAAAACACAAGCGGACTTAAACAAACAAAAGACACCACGCTATTACGACACCTGGTTCTGGGATGTCCGAAGCTGAGCAGATGTCTTTGAAAGGCTTCCCGAAGGGACACATAAAAAAAAGAAAATACAAAAATGCACTCGTTTCAAAGAAGGGTTCCTGCCACACAGCTTTCACATATGGAATTTCTACATGGCAAGTCAGCTCCTGTGAACGCGGGATGCTGAACTGTGAAGCTTACCCACCGGACCCCACAAATGATCCGGTCAGGGCCTGCAGCAGAGATTGGAAGCAGTCCAGGCATACCTGCAACAAATGCTGCTGAGCAATCGAATGAGACATTTGTCCATGTGGATTTAAGGAGCCTGCAGCATGTGGCTGACAAGGCTTACTCAGTCCCAAGTCCCAGCATTGCACCGCACTTGTCCAAATCACTAGGCAAAATTAAATTGCGGATGTCTCCTCGCAATCACCAGGCTATGTCTACGCTTCATGCTCCCAGTGAGAGAGCGTGTCTGCTCGAGACAGGAAGCTGTCCTATTTGTTCAGTGTTGGGGCAGTATGCTTTGTGCTGATGACATGATGCCCAGCACGACAAGATCGTCTCAAGCATGATCACTTTCGCCCAGATTTATCTTAAGGAACATAGCTACAGGGATCTCAGCCCCATAGGCCAATAGGCCACGTTCCACTCTTCTGGTCTCCTGAAATCCGGCCAACACTGCCACGCAAAAGCACCAGACAACCAACATGTTCCAGCAAGTGTGCCCAACATTGGCATTCCTTCCTTGCTCCCTCGCTCCCTCGCTCCCTCGCTCCCTCGCTCCCTCGCTCCCTCGCTCCCTCGCTCCCTCGCTCCCTCGCTCCCTCGCTCCCTCCCGCCACTGGACCCGGACAATTCCGGCCGGAAGGCAACGATGTCCGTCTCCAATCTTCTGCGATGCATAGGCGAACTAAGATCTAAGAGCCACGCCACTAAAATGGTCAGGGAGTCGAACACCGCCTGAGCCGCGCCCAGTGAAAGGCAGCCTCATTCCAATGGTCCACAAAGGGGTGCAGTTGAGCCGAATGCCTCCCTCTCAAATGCATATGAGTGGATCGTTCCAGTGTAGACTCTAGACTCTAGACCTTTGCAACAGAGCTTGGGAGGGCAAGCCCATGAATCTGATGCCAAATCCTGGCGGAATCTGCTTGTGCAAGCAAGTGTCATGGGAAAGGCACATCTTGCACCTTGAACGCTTGCAAACACCTGCGAAAGCTCTGAGCCGAGTGTCTCCAGTTTCCTCAAGCCTTCTGTATTCTGCATTTATTTCGCGCAAAATGCCCCCCCGAACTCAGGTAAAAATGGGGGGCAACAGGTGGGAGCCCTCAAATCACAGCCCGGATCTTTGGGTGCCAGGCATTGATCGCTGACAGCAGGGCGAAAGGCACCAGGCAGTTTGATCCTGGTTGACTGGTAAGGCTGACATGCAATGGCAGGAAGGGATTTCTTCCAAAATGCGAGAGAGAGAGAGAGCTCTACAACTTTGGCTGCTTCTGGGGTTTCATGTGTCGGGGGTACATCAGGTCGCTTTGGTGCTGTCGGTAGTTGAAGCACGTTTGGCTGCGCAAAGTGGAACACCGCGTCAGAATGAGCAACAAATCCATCAGGCATGCTTGGCTCTACGATTCCTTGCGCAGGATCAGCTAGATGTGCATGGCACCCATCAAAAGGGGAGAACGCGTGAGAAAACAGCTGCAACGCGCGTCTGTGCAAAGAATCAGCAGCAGCTTACACGAGCTTGCATTGGCAGCATTCGGCACTCAAATGATCCATTCAATGGGGCGTCCGAAATGGCACCAGCGTTGCAAGCTTCACATGCTGACAAGGAGAAGCAAGCACTTAGCCTAAGCATTCCTCTGCGGCATTGAGCTCTCACATGGTCCAAGGTCCAATGACGGAGCCCTTTCAACCACGTGAGGCCGCGCGCATGTCTGTGTGACTGAATGCGTGTTTGTGTGATTGCTTGCCTGTCTCTGTGTCTGTCCTGTCCTTACCTGTTCTGTCTTGTCTTGTCTCTCTGTCTCTGTCTCTGTAATTTGCTTGTTTGCTGGTTGGCTGGCTTGTTTGCTGGTGTGTCTATGTGTTTGCGCGTCTGTGTGCTCGCGTGTTTTTGTTTATCCATGTTTGTGGTTTCACGGGCGTTTGCGTGTGGGGCATGACGTTGGCGGCAAGGAAACCAAAGACCACCCTCCTCGTGTGGATACGCAGCCAGTGCTCTCGCCGCCTGGACAGCTCGCTCAACCCACAGGAAGCCCCTGAAAGGACATGCAAGACACCATGAACAAACCCTGCCCCCCCCCCCTCCCAACAGCCCGTGTGCAATTAATTCTCCCCCCCCCTTTCCAGGGATTTGCAAGGCATCCATATCCAAGGTACGAAATCCAACCCCGTCGGATCGAAACATCACAGTCCCCCTGAACGAGGCTCTGCAGCATCTGCATAGACCTGATCTTAACTAAGGCGCGCACCGCACATCTCCCAGAGTTGGTCTTGGAAGAGGAACACCTCTGCCGTGAGAGCGTGTGGCTACCGTTGCCTTGAGGTCTGACATGCCTCCCCTCTGCGGCTCTATGTCACTTTTCAGGCCATTTTTTGGGCTGCTTCTACATCGCGCGCCAACCTAGCTGGCTTCCCCAAGGGTCCTACGTTTTGGGGACGGCACCCCATCCTCGCCATCCTTCTGTTGGCCTTCCGTGAGCTTTACGCCTGCCGCAACTCGGGCTTCTAGAGCCGAGCAACGCCAAGTGGCCTCTCAGAGACCTGACTCATAGACCTTTGGCCCTACCTATCTGCAATGTGCCCCATCCAGGCCGGGAAGATGGGCCTTGAGACAATCTCAGCCGAGACGCCCCAAAGACGCCCGCGAAGAGGTCGTTGGCTGCACCCAAGGGATTGCCCTCGCACCACCTGGCCGAACCAAATCAAGTGAATCCCGAATTCCGGTGGTCAAGGGGGCGGTCGGCCTCCTTGCCCCGATTCGACATCATCAAGGTTGTCCAAAAGACCTGGAAAGAACACCTCTGGGCGCGATGGGCAGCCAAAAGGTTGCAAAATTGGCTTGTGCAGGAAGAAAGCTATCCTTCATTTACCCGGTCTTTCTACCAAAACAAAGTTCCAAATCAAGCTTCCAAAGGTTCAAGATCGACCAAACACTCAAGTAGTCCGGCGTTTGGTGGTAGCAGTTTGATGCCGACCGTAGTCATCGGATCCAACAGAATCATAGGAGCTGTCGCGGAAGCTCCTGAATATGCAGAAAGGGTCCTGGGCATGGTTGGGGACGCATGTCTGCAAGGTTGATGGACGCTTGCAATAATCCTTAGCAACCATGCAATCTGATTGTGACACGTCCACCCCTGGCCCTTCGCATGTTCACGCAGTAGTTTGTGGCCATTGAACTCACAGCCAAAATTTGATAGCGCTTCGCCAGCTAAGACACTAGTGAGTCCCCTGGTTGTTGCGAGAAAATTAGTAAGTTCCCACCACGTGTCCCTCCCAACAAACCTGCTGTGCTGACTGCCCGCCGTTCTCTCTCACGCATGCTGGCACTCGTCTTCTTGCGTTCGCAGCTATACAGCTCCCTCAGGCAAGGGGAGGCAACTCGAGTTCAATCAACACTTTGACGGCTCAAATTGAGCATGCCAAAACTCAAAAAAAACACATTCTGTCTGCCAAACCTGCCAGGGGAGGAAAGAGTCAGAAATGAAAGCCCGGCTTGCGCACCTCTTGCTGAACAAATTTGAACTTGGTTTCTGAAGGTCTCTGAGCATCATGGAACAGGCTGCCCCGTGATGGAGGTCTTGCAACACAAAGGTATGCGGCCAGTGTGGCTGCATTTGGGAGGTCTGCACGTGGCCAGGCTATGCATCCTGCGCATCTCTGTGATGCAACGCTGACAAGCTTCACAGCGATGGAACCTGAAGCTTTTCATGAAGACAGCAAACAATGTACATGAAATGGAGAGGAAACTGGCCGTGCCGGTAGTTTGCTCAGCTTGCAGGCATGCCCAGGCAATGGAAAATACCATGTTATGCATGTAGTGCCGTACAAGTTTGAAGAGAACATGAACTGCAACATCAGCAAATACTTTCCACAAAGCGAGGGCTCTACCAGCCCGGATGCTGGCTTCAAATGATTGAAATTGTACAATGCACAGAGCGATTCCTCGAACCAGCAGATCGCTGGAGTCTAGTCATGCCGTACCAGGGAAGGCTCCAAGCAACCCATCCATGCATTATACATATATAAGAAAAACAACTGCATGTGCAAAGCACTTAAGACGCACAAAAGACTCTAAACACAGATACGCAGTGGAAGGAATATTTTGGAGTGCGTGCGTGTTAACGTTCAGGGGAACAACCGCTGCGCTTGACTCTTGCTTGCCCTTCCCACATTCAGCTCCCCGTTGCAAGCCTGGAAGCCCAGAAGAAGGGACTCCTTTTTGGGGTTCACCGTGTTTAGTGGGAACCCGCCAAACAGGGAGCCCGCGGCATAGGTGTACCACAGGGCCACAGGGCACAGGTTTCCTGTATGATGGTTTTTGGTGGAAGTGGCCAAACAGCTGACCTGCTCTGATTTCCCAACTGAAAGCCCAAGTGCGTCGTTTCAATACTTCCCGCACCAATGCCCTTTCCAACAGGTTCATGTGGGCCCAGGACTACTGTCAGTTCTCGACCTGAGGCAAGAATTCCCTTTCGTGTCCCTGGTGCCGGCTGTCTACGCTGGAGCATCGACTTCCTGTCGCTCTTCACTTGTGGCATTTCGCCCTTGGTTTATAAGCCCCCGGCAATTCTTTGATCCACATGCTCCATCTGGTAAACCACATGGGGGCATACAAAGCCGTCTGCTCAGAGCGTGCTTGAAACTGCCAGTGATGTATAAAACACATCCTGCACAGTTCCAAGCACGGTGGCAAAGGCCGCCTGCAGGTTGAGATCAGCAGCCGGCCAAAAGACACGTACTTCTGCCCGCACAGCGGGAGCGAATGCCCGTGTCATCGTGCATGCCTCTTACATGGGCCAAGAGAACAAAACAACCGAATCATCCGAATCCCAATACTTCAATGCCAGTGGCTTCCAGCTCTAAGCCCTTCGCCAACACGCCATGTGACACCGACTCTTGCCCGGAGTTCCCAGAGATGGGGAACGCCTGCCGGCTGCTTCACTCAGGTTCGAATGCAAGTGGACATCCGCAAAGGGCACCCTTGCAGCAATTGCATTGACATAACAACAGCTAGCAAATTCATGGACATCCCCAAGTCTGCCCGAAACCGAAAACCCTCTCTCTCACATCCTCTCACGTTCCAATCCCCGTGAAAATCTCGAGCCCTCGGATCCACTCACTTGCAATACTGTTGTGTGCCGCGCTTGGAGGTGCACAGCAGCCACGGGGGGGCCACGACGGGGGAGGGACGGTGGCCATAGGCCGGGGAGGACCGCGTGGAACTGCTCGCGTCCTGGTGGATGTCGTGGTCCCCCAAGGCCGTGCTGCCAGGCTCGGAGTCACAAAGATCCTCCCAGTCCTTGGAATGCAACCCTGCAAACATCTGCATATGCATATGATTGCATATGATTGCGCACGCCCTGCAAAGAAGGTGAAATATCGTTGTTGTTGCAGTTACTTGGCCGCGTGTTTTTTGTTTTGCATCTTTCTTGCTGGCACCCTGCCTCCCACGACTCCATGCACTTTGTGTCGGGGTCCACTTTCGGCTTCTCGCACTGCTTCTCTCTGCGGACTTTTGGCGCTCGAGGCATGTCTTGGGTGACTTCCACCACGTGGCTGACTTGCGGAGGCACGTCAGGCACGGGCGCATGTGTCGGGCTTGGCTCCGGCTCGACAGGCGCAAGCTGCGCTTCACCTGCGGCGACATGAGATTTCTCCGACTGCCCAAAGCAACGCACCAAGTTCTTGCGGGCAAGTCACGGAGGTTGTCACTTCAAGTAACCTCGTGATCCCCACCGCAAGAAGCACGATGAAACACGTCATCCCTCCCTCGGGCTACCGGGAAGAAACATCGGAAGGAGGAGCAATACATGCAGCACCAAAAAATCTCCAGAAAAGCACGTCACCTGCACACAATGCGCGATTCACGCAGGCGTTTTGTTTCTGAATCTGCCTTGAAATTCGCCCTCTTCGGTCTTCTTCTTGCGCACGCGCTGGGCTGATGCCTGCTTCACCACGGGCTTCTGTTCCTTCTTGTTCTTGCGTCCCTTCCTGATTCTGGCCCAAGCTGGAAAGCAAATTGACAATCAGGCGGGTGTGGCTTTCTGCACAAGAGCAGCACGTGTCGGAACATAGCTGTCCATCACATTATGATAAATATGTAAATACCTACATGTACATGCACATAAGCCAATGGAAAGTTTGCCGGAGGCAGAACATGCGCTTAATGCAAACAGGTGCAGCAAAATCAAGTGGACTGTTGAAAACAACCAAACAACACATGGACAACATCTGCAACCTTAGCCCTTTAGGCCCTGAGTAGTATCACGTTTTCCTCTGCATCGGTGTGCACTGCTTTTAAGCGTGCTCTAAACCCATAGGAAGTGCAGGAAGCAGGCAACGGCGCACGGACTTGCGTCGTGTGTTTCAAAAGCTGGTTCGGTCATCAGGAAGAGGAGCTCGAGGAGTTGGTAGAAAACCAGAGACACGGCGTGTGGGCAGTTGGTTGAATTTGGCTAAGCATGAGTCTCGGTCAAATATCGACTGAGTATCGGTTTGAGTATCGGTTCGGGTCCTGCAAGTTTCACACTCGCAACCTTGATTTAGAACGATTGATTGCGGCCTTTGTCCATGCCTCGTATAGCTTACACAGGGTGCAAGTGCAACTTGCAAGAAAACAAGACTATTCGAGCCAATTGCGTTTGTTTATGGTTTCTGGGGTTTTCGTTTTTTTTCCCCCCTCAGCATTGGTTTGCAATGATTTGGGCCTCCGAAACAATTGAGCGGCCCCCTACGTAACGAAAAGGTGCGGGGTTTTTACTTCCACCCATTACGTCAGTGGATAAACATGTAATGTGCAAATGCATTCAACTGGCAACCATCGCAGCTCTTGCATTGGCCGGGCTCTTGGCAGCAAACAGCGACGTCGGCTAATGTTCAATATTCAAACACTCTATATGTAGCAACCCACTCCCACTGTTTGCAGAGTGCAGGAAGGCGAGGTACAAGGGGACTTCCTCAGTCACCCAAGTCAACAAATTGGCTGCAAGCAACCGGCTTGGGCTCTGCACCTTGGGTTGAGCCGCCTTATTGGGGCGAGAGTCGGTGCTTCCAGTCTAGACCTCCGAAATGAATAAACATGTCCAGAACATCTGCCCTTTCAACCAGAGCTCTTGTCTCACTACTTCCAGGGTTGCCTTCCACTGCCGCCATGAAGGGGCCCAGCGATGAATTTCCAGGGCAGTGTGCGCCCCACCTTTCCGGGCATGCGGCATGCAACCTCACAAACAAATATGACCTTCAGAGGTTAGATCTGGGCTAACCGGCCACTCACGGCCCCACCAATTTCTATGAGCCTGTGGCGATTGCCAGGCGGCGGCTTGGGGCAGAGATCCTCCCAAGACTCGACAACCTCGCCCATGGTCGCAAGCGAGGTCGCGGCACGTGCTCACACCGAGAGAACCGAAGCGGCTGCAGTCAAACAGTCAAGCACTCCCTCGGTTCTGGTTGATACGTGTCACACCCTCACTGGATAAGCTCAGATATGGGCTGAACCGTGAAATGAGCCTTGCCAACTTCTGCGAAGCCGGCTCGATTGGAGGTAGCATTGGCTTCCACCACAGTGCATCAGTCATCCTACCATTCATTGCGGCAACTTAGTGCTCAATGCACTCATCCATTGGCTGATGGAGGACAAAGGTCCCATGCTTCCCTGAGCTCTGACTGATCTCTGAAACCAAGTGTCACCTAGCTCGTCATGTCGCCTCTCGCCTCGGTCTCCCGAGTTGCCAAGTTGTGCCGAGTTCCCCGCCCCCGGAACCCGGCCCCGTCCGGGGCCGGGGGAACGCCTGCCCAAGGCGGAGATCCAGATGCCCAGCACGCTGAAGCCTGCGAGCTGGAGCTTCTGAGCCGAGTCCTGCGAAGCGAAGCAGAGAGGCGGAGAGGAGCCCGTCGGCGGTCGGACCCCTTCCGGTGAAACCAAAGCGCTCCGACCACTTGGGACCTGGCAAAACCACAAAAAAAGAACAGGAAACGTATGGAAACCTCGGGGAATCCTTAGCGAATTCCTTCTTGTGCTGACATCACGCAACAAGAACAGGAGAAAAGTCCCGCCATCCCAAGGAAGCGGCACCCAAGAGCTTGCCATTGATTTCCGCTGCCAGCTTCAGCCACCCGAAGACCAGATCCCCGCGCATATCCTGGCTGAACTCCTCCCATCGGGGCAGGGTGTCCTGTCAGCACGAGGTTGCGGGGCCGCTTTGCCAGACCCAGGCATTTAACCTCCCTCCAACTAACATGGCACCTGTGAGAGGGTACCTGAAAGATCAGGTTCCTCTTGGAGGGACCCCCTTTCAGGTGCCATGTTAGTGGGAGAGAGGGTATGTGTAAAGTGCCTCACGCGTAGAATGACACAGAAACCAACTGTTCAAATGGGTAGCCTCTAGATGCTTGAGCTTCCCGGGTAAGTGAAGGGTCTGAGCAAATTTGTAACCCTCTCAAAGAGCATTGTTTAATTCCTCCACATTCATCACCATCACGTAGGCATGCCGGCAAAAAAAGCTGGCTCTTGCTTGGATTGGCTGGCGTCGTAACATTGCGCTTGTCAAGGATTTTTGGGACTCCTGGAATGGTACAGCCTGATTGCCGCCAGCGCGTTCCCTGTCTGGTTGGGATCCAACCAACAGGCCCAGCTTTCCTTTACACAAACTACACCCCCTCCAACCCAGCTCCAAACCGCTTTTTGTGGGGCGATCTGAGGCACCGGCCATGCAGCGCCCTCATCAGCCTCGCAGGATTCAACTTGGGCGGGAGGAATACGACGCTAGCAACGGCGTTTACATGCTTTCAGAGCTCAAGCTTCATCAACATTTGGCCTACCTGGCACATGTCAAATCCAACGTGCACGCCTCTCACAAACGCCTGACCCCCCTGACGCAGCTCCGATGTTTGTCATAATATATCGGGAATGGCACGTTGCCGGGGATTGCTGGGGGCTGAAAATCCATGACGAAATCGAGCCTGACATTGAAGTTGCCGGGGCCATTGTTTGAAGCTGTGGCTTCACTCGCCTTGATGGAGAGTCCCGAACATAGGCGCACTTTTGGGGTTGGTGCGGTCGCAAACAAATGGCCCTGGTAGATAAATGAACCACCAGGAACACCAGGCCAATCTATGCTCTTAGCCAACCCAAGAAGGACACCTGTCCCGAAGGCCGTGGCTGCCTAGGTCCCAAACTAGGAGCCTACTTGCACGTTCTTTGTCCCACCCAATCAGTTCGAATCAAAGCCCTCCCTGCCATCCAACATCATCCCAGAACTGGATGAAACCAAGGATCTGCCTTCTGTGCGTGCGGTTTCCGGCACTCTGCGTTGCATGTTAGTAATTGGCGCTGTGAGGTGAAACGGAACAAGTCCCACAGCCTACAAGCGACCACAGCAACCGTTGAAAGTGCTGGGAACCCATGTGATTGAGGTGGAGCCCTGAAGCAGTTCAATAACGTCAAACAACAACACGAAGAAACAAAACAAGGTATCATAACTCTAAGTTTACGGCACATCTCTTGGAATCGGCTTTACCATTGCAGCAGGTTGCCCCACCCCTGTGAAATTCCCGGGCAAAGCAATTTGTTTGCCTTGACTCATTCAAACAAAGCGGCCCCCATTCGGGGGAGCGCAGAGCCCTCTGACCTCGCTGGTCACCACTCCCGCTGACGGTTTGTTAGCCGTGCTGAAACTATGAGTCTGCTCCCAGACTGCGCTTCACTCACAAAAACCTGCCCAAAACACCCAAACTGGACCCGTCACCAAAAAGATACCTCGGCAAATGGTGTCCCTGTCCCTCAGGATCAAATTTCTGCCCTTCTGTGGCAACCCCTGTTGGCTTTGGCAACTTGTGATGTGAACTTGCAAAGACTTTTACCCATGAAAAATCCGCTGTAAGCTCATTTAGAGCTGGCATTGCAACAACTGAGTCTGCAGGCAAATTGCCACGCCACACAACATCTTCATATAGTGTGCTCTAAACAAATAAATAGCTGCAATACATCTTCTGATCAGTGCTTTTGCATTTCTGTGCCTCACATCCCATTCTTCCTTCATTGTCCCTTTGCATCACTGCCAACCGGAGCTCACTCTTCTCGCACTACGCAGGCAGAAAGGAGGCGTGTCTTTCCACTGGTCTCAAGGCGCGCTTTGCCCCTTTCATTCTCATATGGCAATGCGCGCCTGCATTGGTTCAACTAAGTAAAAGACATCCTCTTTTGCCTGGGCAACATGCTTTTTGTCCTCCTCTGCCTGTTGGCAACAGCCGCTCCAGGGTAACATCAAACTGACTCGTAGAGACCAGCTCAATTCTGAGCAGGAAAGACTCCGGCTGGAGTTTGGTGATGCAGCGTGTTGTCACGCGTGCGTGAGAAAATCTTGCCAGTTCCACTAGGCCAGGGACAAATCTATGGCACTGCTTGCAGCCAAGCCAAGCTCAGTATGTCACGGGTCACAAGAAGCTTGGAATGCAACATGCTCAATTAACAAGCATAGATCCCTGAGAACCGAAGGCCACAGTTTTGTATGCATGTAGAGGAAGTGTATTGCTTGATTTGCTGCTCCATGTCCAGCCCTGATTCAAACAATGAGGCTTGCCATCACCCTCGTACATCTGGTTCGTTGGAGCATGTTAGACACTTTATCACTTGTCTTGCAAAACCTGTGCTAGGCTTGCGATTCATGCATCACCTGCACCGCTCGTTTGGGCCCAGCCCTTGCATTGCCATATTGTTTTACTGAGAAACTGGATGAAATGAGCTGTGCAGGGGAATCCCCCAAATTATGGAGAATCAGCCGCTTCCCGAACCTCAGCGACAAGGCCCATACTTATGTGGCAGATGGCAATCTTTCCGGCAAATGAAATCATTGCGTAATAAAGCGAGTGTTCACAAGTCTGACAAGTCTTGCTGACAAGCCACGGAACAGCGGCCTTCGGCTCAGTCTGACCTTGAAGATACCTCAGGCAGGTCCCAAAATATATGCTACACGGTTCGACGCTGCCATCGGTATGAGGCTCCACCAACTATGCCGCTGGGAACATCCCATTCTGAATCCAAGGCAACAAGAGCCTTGGTTGCAAATGACGTGCATCCTTACCTTTGGTTCAATCCTAGTCCGAATAACCCACCTCGTGGACACATGACTTGGTTCATTGCCTCGACCTCTTGCGAGCAGGGAACGCCCCTTCTTGCCCTGCCACTGCCATCCAGTCAATTGGGCTATCAACTGCACAAACATTGAATACTCGAAGCAGAGCAGCTGCACCTTTGAATGACTCCAATACTGGTGCAAAGCCAAAGGAAAAGTATGGCAACACGATGGCCCATAGTTCCTTGGTGACCCTCAACAGTTGCCAGTTGGGCTCTGAATACTCGCCAGGCAACGCCGCTGGAGTTGAAGCTGCCGCTCGCTTCCTGAGTCCCAGCTGTTTTTCTTGCAGTAACAAATTGCAGGTGCACTGGACCTCGAAAAAGCCGCTTGACACTTTGCCCAGGTTGCATCCGCAAGCCCAACCAGTTGCATAACATTTACATCTGGGATGGCTCAATCTGTTTTTGCAATCTCTAGATTCGAAATTCATTGTTCCATCCAAGTCATCTCCGAATAAGAAAAATCGTGAAGAGTAGAACACCAGTAGAAAACCAGTCCCAAAATCCTGGGCCTGGGATGCCTGGCATCTTGGGCCAGGTCTAGCTCATGAACTAGATTGATTCAGCTGGAAGCCATGGCCATGCCTTGGGCTGCTCGTCTCAGCATCGGGTTTCCCACATGCACATCAGACAGACGAGAAGCCGCTTCAGTCGACAACTCCACTCGGATTCCACGGGCTCCCAGGAGGCTAGTTTTGTGCATCTAGCCAGCTGATGCCCCCCTTTATTATAGATTTCTGACAAACCTTGCTCAAGAGGGCCTGGGTAAGCAAGGCTTGGTCACTTCATTGAATCCACGGAGATCTATATCAACGCTCTGTCAGCCCAAGTAGTGTTGAGCAGCTCATAGGTAAGGGCCCCTTGCCTGCCCCACAAACCATTGAGAGGACTTAGCTTAAGGGTTCAAACAACCCGCTGTTGAACAGGAGGCGCAACTGGGTGTGGGTTCTCCGGGCAGGATCCATAAGTGGACACACACCATGCTTAAATCATTGCTTTTAGCTTCCGATTTAAATCGCCCCAACACCCTTTAGCTCCCTTTTAGCTGCGTGCAAACGACAAGCAGGCCAGTACAAGATTGGCAGGAAGCAGGCCACGAAGCATGTGCCAGCGATAAGCTTGCTGCATGTCTCATGTTAGTGACTGTTGCCGCTCTCTCCGTGCTCTCCTGAGAAAACCGCTGGCAGGCAGCCACAGGTCTCCGGTCTTCGCATTCATTGGCACGTTTGTATCATGGGGGCTGGGGGGAGGGAGCCCTAAATAGGGCCTTATTAAGGGCTTAACAAGGGCTTATTTGGGTCTCCCTGCCCCGCTCCCTCCCCCTCAGCCCCCATGATTGTATGGATCGGCTGCCAGTCGCCGCCAAGCATTGCCGGGCGGCAGATGAAGTGATGCTGGACTCTGACTTCCCGTGCTTGTGCTGCAGGTAGATCCTCTTCCTGAGAGCGTTGAATGCATTGAGCTAAGTGCAGCTCAGAGAACATAACTTGACGCAGAGATAAAAATCAAAACCCGCCCAGGTACTTGCAATGGTTGCAAATCATTAAACTAGCCTCTTCGACATCCCCGGGAGCCTAATCACAATCCGTGATCCGCTGAATCCGGAATCCGCGCGGTTTATCGCCATTCCAAGTGGGCCTGACAAAGCCTCATACCAGTACCAGGCATCCATGGCTCCATCCTGGAAACGTGATCCCACTGGGGCCCTTTCACATGCTCTAGTGTCATTTTCAAGCTGCCGAGCGTGTTGTTCTATTGAAACACCCCTTAACAAGCTGCAAAGCAGTTCCCTCACAATGTAGTGGAGTGTCCTACATCAAAACGGTCTAATCCGTAAACCGGGCAATCCGTAATCCGCTAATCATTGGGGATTAGGTTTGGGACAGGTTAGTTAAAAGAATTGACAGCTGCCCGGGGTGTGCCCTTTGTGAATTGCATTGCTTGAAGTAAAGGGGACGATGAGATGCACATGGGTACAACAAGGTAGCCGGCTGTCCCGCCATTCCCCGTACTCTGCTTTGTCGTATTTGGGGGGCTCCAACCAACCGTCCCGCCAAGCCTGCCGCGTGTTTGAGGCTGTTAGATTTATGTCATGCCGTCTCATGATGCCCTTTCTCGCGGCATGTGCCAGTATGTGCGCAAGTGACCATGCAGCGCGTGGACAGGCACGTTAACATAGGTGCCAGCATGTGCGCAAGTAACCAAGCAGCTCGTGGACACGCTGACGCGTAAAAAAATGGTATGATATGTGTAGAACGTTAACATATGTGCCAGCATGTGCGCATGTGACCGTGCAGCGTGTACGGGCGCGTTAACATATGTGCCAGCATGTGCGCAAGTAACGGGCACGTTAACATAGGTGCCAGCATGTGCGCAAGTAACCAAGCAGCTCGTGGACACGTTGACGCGTAAAAAAATGGTATGATATGCGTAGAACGTTAACATATGTGCCAGGATGTGCGCATGTGACCGTGCAGCGCGTGGACGGGCACGTCAACATATGTACCAGCATGCACGCAAGTAACCAGCGCGTGGACGGGCAAATTACGTGGAAAAACGGACCGAAACCAGCTTTTCGGGCTCATGAATGGCAAAAACAAAAATAGTTTTGCGCGCAAAATCATGAAATGAATGCTGGCGTGGAAGGAAAAAGCGTAACAAAAACGCAGGGTTTTTGAGAGTCCGCATCAAGAGAGAAGGAACTAGGACAACGGAAAAGTTGCTAAACATAAGGTTTGGGCGGCGGGGCAGCCGGCTGGCCAAAACAACGACATGTGCGTCCAGCCAATGCCCAAGAGTAACTTGCCACTCGGCCGCTGATTTGGGCCCCACCCCCAGCACAAGAAAATACAATCCAGTGTTTTACTATGCCCTATCCTTCCAGAACTGACACGGGAGATCCAAAGCTTCTGGAGATGTCAGCATAACTTCCACGGGGGGCCTTTTGTGGGCGCAAACTGTCCAAGTCCTGGGCAATGCGCACAGCATGACGTAAGGTTCTAAGTCTAGCCACGCAGTACCAGGTGATGTTGAAACCCTGTATGCACATCAGACAACCTTCCAGCATGTTCCAGCATGCTGCCCAAGGCACATGGCTTTCTTGAAAATTTTGGTGAGGTCATCCAGCCTGCGGTGACTTTCTTTGCACTACACGACCGGATGACAAGTTCCCTAGCAAGCATCTGCAATTTCATGGCTGCAAGAGACGGGCCAAGCTGCCTGTACATGTCTGTGCCACTGCTGGCAGTCGTCGGCAAGTCAGTTCTTGCCGGCATCATAATATGAACACAGTGCAAGTGGAAAGGGGGCCTTTAAAAGACTGTAGTGGTTGAGTGTAAAAGTGGCTGTCACGCATGCTGCACGACAGGCCCAAGTCGCGCCTTTCGCACACAGAGCCGGTGGCTTCCTCCTCATCCTCCTTAGCCACACGATACAATCCGCGCGTGGTGCTTGCGTCGCGCCCGACTGTTGTACACTCAAACAAAGCACAAGTCGTGGAAAAAAGGTCGCCAATGTGCAGCCATTGGGCACTCGCAAAAGTATATAATGCAATCCAAATGCGTGATGCAGTCGAGTTCTAGGCAGCGTGTGACTGGAATTACGGGACTATCACGTGCTGCTTCAGCAAGCCTCCACATTTCACATGAGCAGCAAATGCGATAAAATGTTTGCTTTCAGCTTCAGTGCAAGTGCAGCTCAGCAGGCATGCCCAAAAGTGACCGTTGCCTCGCATCGCCCAAAGTGGGGCCAAGCCTGCCCGCAGAACCTATCCAAAGCATGGAGCCGTGGCTGATGGGCTGGGCCAAGGAGTGAGTTCTCCTTGCTGAAGTACATTCGAATCAGAAGTGACGTCACGCAAATTACCGGGTAGCAACTATACATGATCAGGATCCCCCAGTCGCTGAAGCAAATGCAAGTTCACTTGTCCGAGTATTGCGGTACACTTTGCAAAAAGAACAAACACACGATTCCAATCAAAGCTCGGTGCACTGCCCAATGAACATACCAAACGAGCAGTCTCGTGTGGTAAACAATTGTGCAAAAAGACGATGTGTTTGGCTCGCCCCATGTACCATGCATCAACAAGCAGCAGAACAAAGAACACCCACCAAATTCCAAGGCAACCAGCAATAGCAAGGGACAAGCAACAGTAGAATCGGCTTCTGGATTGTGAATTGGCTCCCACGCCAAGCTACTGGCCAAGGCATCTTAGGAGATGTGGAGCCTCCGAATCTGCAAATCAAGTCCTGGCCGCCATCTGCAGCAGACATTAAGTGCTTGCCCTCTCCCTGTTCCCTGTTGTCACCAAGAACGCGGTCATTCGCACAGTCACACACCTAATGCAGCATTGTACTCACAGTGGCGCGAGAAACTGCAGGACAACGACCTGTCATAAATCGCAAGCCACCTGACAAATTGTCCAAGCACGCGCATTGTCCACTTACCAACGTATCGAAGGGCAAATGCAAGTCCAGGTAGTGAAAGAGCATCCTCAAAGCCGCCTGCAACTCTGCTTGAGTTTGCTCAAGCTGCTGCTCAAGGAGTACCTTTCATGTGGCCCCAAACAACGGAGACAATGACAAGTTACCCAAGAACCTAAAACCAGTTCAGGCAAATGCCAGGTGAGCCGTGATAGAATCTGAAAAGGACGATGATGCACAAAACTAACATGAGTAACCTTCATGGTTCTTCGTGTGCCACCGCTGTTGGGTGAAGCCTGAAGGGTAGACTGGTTAGATGCCTTATTTGTTCACTTGCCGAATTCAAAGCAGTTTTGACGATGATGCAAGCCCCTCATTGCATGTTATCTAAACCCTGAGCAGCTCATCTAGCTGTTTGGCTATTGAAGAAGACTGAAGCAATGGAAAACAAAAAACGCATGTAGACACCCAACCTTTCCCGTGTCCGATGCTAAGTCTTAGCAGCTAAACACCCGAGAAGCTACCGACCGTCCCCCCCCTCTTCTCCTCATAGGTTGGATGAACGTAGGCCGGTTCAACAAAATCAATGCCTCCCGCAAGGCCGACATCACCTCAGGCACCAAACAATCGAGTGAAGCAGACAGGATGGGGTTCCCTGAACAAGCCACGCCCTTGGCTCAACGGTGGATGCCTCAACGGTCCGGACGCTCCAACAATATGCGGCCCGAGCTCAAACGCACATTCGCACCAAGCCCTGAAAGCTCAAAGGTTGCAGGAAGAACCTGGCAAAGCGGGTGCTTGATTCCAAAGAGGAAACTTCTGGGACGCCCCTAGATATGTCAAATTACACTTTCAGACGTCCCCCCCATTTTCGGACCCTAAAGAGGTGGGGATTCAATGATAACTTCGTTTCTCAACATTTAACAATTTTAGCGGCCATCTCCATTGCTCAGGTGTGCAAGCTAACTGCGTGGCTTGCGGTGAAGATGGGGGCCCTTGGGCTCTGCCAAGTGGCCCTCGTTGAACTCCATGCGCTCGTCCAGCTTTAGTCCTGCACCAACTAGCTTAACCTCAAACTGCGTTTCTCAAGGAGGTGTCTTTGTTTGCTTTATTTCCCATGTCACTTCTGTCACGTTGTCATGCTTTGGAAGCCAGCTTTGCCTTTGAGGCATTGAGGCAGTTGAAGTTTGAATTAGCCAGGGTCATGCTCGCCACCCAGCGGTTCAGTGCAATCAAGCGTTTCAAATGCCACTTTGAAGCGGAAAATGAGGCAAGGTCACAGGCAATGTCGCGAAGGCCCAGCATTTGGGCGGACCAAACATGAGAAACTTACAAACTAAGCTTAAGCGTTTTGAAAATCGAGATGAGTTCACCACTCCATTGATTGCTACCAGTTCCAGAAAGGAGTGGATCTTCCGAATCCGGTGCTGTGGGCCGAAGTGAGAAGCTTATAGCCCCGCCTTCGATGAACTTTGCGAAGGTTTTTTGCCGCACTCCGGGCATGGAGTCCACAATGATGGCCATGCGGTTCAACCGCGCCAGGCCGATCACCGTGCCGTGAACTTCCGAATAGGAGCCGATGAGCATGGCAATCAGCACGTTGAACAGGAATATCACAACCTCAGCGCGCCGAACGCCTTGCTTTCCGGAAGATGCGCTGCACGCTCAGAAACTTCCATTCATGCACGTTTCATGGCACAAAGCTTATGAGAACACGATGCTCGCCATGCAAGGAGTCCTCCGCAGCCTTTTGGGGGTGCAATTGGGAAGCGTTACCTTTCTTGCATGCCGCAGCACCTGTGCAACCACAGCAGGAGCAAATCTTGCCAACAGCATGGAAGACACGTCAACCTGAAAAAACGCGAGCCATCCTAATGGACCTCTCCCAAAATCTGAGCCGCTTCAGTTTGGGCATTCCAAAGTGGACCCGAGCGATGAAAGACGCAAGTGTTGGCCGACTAAGGCAGCATGTAAAGCATGGGCACATGTGATGCGCAGCAGGGCGGCGCAGCAATGACAAAGCAGGTCAAAAGCATGACAAATTATGATTCTGGCTTGCCCACGAGCCCTTCTGCCTAAACATTGAGGCCATCAGTCGCATATTTGTGAAACAAACAAGTTGCACGCCGTGCCTTGTCAAGCCGTCTCTGGCTCTCTGTCTGTCTGGTTTGACAGCACAAATGGCGTGCGTCGAAGCACTAGCTTAGCAAAATACTCCCTGAGGCAAGCCCACGTTTGGCTGCCAAGCCGCCAGAATAATGAGGCCCATGCACATAACCAAGAGCCATCGATCCGTCAAAACTGCATAGTATTTGTCCCCAGGATACATACCTGCGCACGTGCGGTCAGTGTGAGGTATCACTTTGCGCACTGTCTGCTGTTTCTTCTAGCCCAGCTTTACGCTCGTGATTCTCTGTGATGTGTGCTTCCATTGGCGGCATGCCAACATGCGCCAATCACCGTGGTCTTCCCTGAGCCAAGCACAGTTCCCACTATGCCAAGTGCACTGCTGTCATCCAGAACAAGACGCATGCCCCGATCAGTCCAGGGTCAAGGATTACAAAGCCCTTCTTGCTGCTCTTGGCTTCCTGTAGGCAATTTCTCTCTGCAACCAGCGCCTGTGTAACCTCCGAAGTGGCAGTGCGGCCAACTACATAAATGAAGAAGTTTCCCCTTGAAATGCGTGCAGCGCATCCTCATCACACTCTTCCCCCAAACCCGCCCCTATCTGCTGAGGCAAGGCTGGCCGCCATCAGTTTTGTTGCAAAAAAGGGGCGAGGCCAAATGCCAGTCAAACAAAACAAAACAAGCAGCTGATCACAAAAAAAATGGGCATGGGGGCATGGGGTCCATCTTTTCCCCCTCCCCACATTGTCACCTGAGGGCAGCATGCGGTGATCCCATCCATTTCTCGGGCTACCTGTGAGTCCTGCAGGAAAGGAATATGCCCCAATCAAAGATCCATGGGCAGCAAAAGACAAACCTCAGAACTTTCCACAGTGGACCGCGCTGTGTGATCCGGAGATCGGGCAGTTGCACCACCCTGCTGGCGGTATCAAACGTGGGAGACAGGGCCACTTACATCTATATCTGCAAGTCCACTGCACGTATCCTTCGCCCCGGTTAACTGCCAAGCTGCCAACGGTCATCTGAAACAAGGACAGCACCGCCCTTGGGATGGTGCGGAAGTCCTCGTTCTTGGTGGACACCTTGGAACGAAGAGAAAAAGGATGCCGGACACACAGAACACACGAAGAGCATGCGTTGCCCCCTACCAAGGACATCTGGCTGAGAATTCTTCAGACTTGCAACACTCGCGGAGCCAAAGGCTGAGATAAGGAAAGCCTACAGCACGAGGAAACCTTGATTGCATATGTTATCACTTGCCGGATGGTGCACCACAAAATCAGCGCGGAAACCAACAATCTGGAGGGCCCCTATCCTGCAAATGCCAGTTATTGGTTCAGAGGACGTTGCCCTACAAAAGAAATAGACCGCTGAGGCCAATGAGACTCGTGGCCCCGCTTTGGCAATTAGCAAAATCTCTCGGACCAATATGGAAGCGCCCAAGACCCATCTTCCCCCAAGACATGCAAAACTATTTGTCAAACCCAAAGCCAATGAGCCTGAAGCAACCAACCCCCATGGTCAAATGTTGAGTCGAACCATCGAACTATTGGTTGGCTGGGGGGAACCTTTTGATTGGAAGATTTTGGAACCCCCAACACTTGCTTTGTTGAGTTCCGTGCGATCCACACGGCGCTGAAAGATGCCCAAGCCAAATGGCTCTCCCGGAGCAGGGCCGATGTTCCGTGCAACACTCAGGCCACTACTCCAGTCAATGCAAACACTCCAGTCAAATGTGCAAATCGGCGGTTACACAGGTGGAAAGCAACTTGCCGGAACCAAAACCAACGAGCTTCTTTCAGAGCGCCCGTTCTGGGATAGGTCTTAAACCAAGACTAAAGGGATGCCACCTATTCAAGCTTGGATCCCCCACTTTGAGGTAATTCCATCTGTGTGTGTGTGCGTGTGGAAAATGTTTCAGGGACCCCTAAAAAGGAGGGTTGTCCTTCGAATGCCTTTTTTAACCCACAGGTGCCAGTCTCCTCAAAACAAAGAGACCCATCCTCATGTATCTTGGACCTCTTTTCCCCAAAAAGGCATCCAATCTTGGCCGAGCACCGTGACGGCTGTGCCAAAGACGACCACCAAATAAGCGCCCGCGCATAGCGCTAACACCTCGAGATCGGAAAAACCATCCATGCACTCGCCGGAATCTATGCCGGCTGATGGATGTCAAAATATGCGCCCCAAGCAATCCCATTGGGTGTTGGTTTCATATGCCACCAAAACAGCAAATTTGAGGGGCCCCCAAAATCCAATGGTTTTGTGTGTTGTTTCTTGTGGTGTTCCTTTAAACCAACCCCAAAACAGGTGCACCCTCAAAAACAACCCCCCACAGGCTTCCAAGAAAGGCATTCTAGTGGCGATCTGGGGTTTCTTGCCGGGCGCGGCCACGCGCCTATGAGTACGATTCACACATGCGTAAAGTGACACATAGTTGCGCGATGTTGTGCGAGCGTGTGCAGTTTGAATGCTCACACTGGGTTCTCCCAACGTTGAAGACAGCTTTTCACCATCTCGATCTGCAGCAGTTTCAATAATCCAACTTTGGCCAACTTGCAAATCAAAAACACCTAGCCCAGGTTTGGAGCTACTCTCCAGAGTGGTATAACGACCGGAAGAGAATGCTCGAACACAAATGTGACAATGTGGATCAGGTGGGTTAAGGCAGACCAGTTGAAATGTCGCCCAACCCACTCGCAGCCCTAAGATTGTGCTACCAAAATTGCAGCAAGTAAAACACAACAAACATCTCCCGCTCAAAAGGTTGAACCTGCGTAGGGGAGGGAGCATGAAAAGTCGAAGGTATTCGAACAAAGCACTCCAGTCAACTGCGGTGTTTGTTGGAGGGACCGCACTTATGAGCCCATTCGCATGATGGCAAACCAGTCAGCCGGGAACATCCGCGCTGAATTTCCAGCGGGATCAAGCAACGCCAGGCACGTCTCAGCCACTTAAAGGTACGACTATTCTTTTTTGAAGGTAACCCTGCCATGTCTCAAAATCATCCAAGCACACTTAGAACCACCACAAGTTAACTGCAATATGTTTTGTATGGGTGGCCGCTCACGTTCAGCAGCCCTGTTTCTCCTTGGCTGGTTCATTGTGTCCATGTTTCGATGTGCCTTGTCCATGTAAATGAGCATGGTTGGAAGAGCCACCATATGCTACCATAGTGTATTATATGCTTCAACGACCTGGTTGAAGAAAGCATAAGCTGCACTACCCCTTGTGAGTTGCTGTCGCGCTGAGCACAAGCAGTACGGCATTGCAAGGAGCCCCCCAAACAAAACAAGGACATGTCACACATTTCGCACATTCCCTTATCCAAAGCAGTGCCAAGGCGCTAGGTTGGGCGCCACTCGCCCGGCGATCATCACGAAAGTGGAGCTGCGCACGAAAAGGGCACCTGGGTTCCAGTGATTGAAACTCGCTGCCACGGCCAGGTAGGTGGTTCCCAAGGATCAGTTGCATGGCAGCTCAAGCACACTGTCCCCGCAACCAGCGGGCTTAGGGCTATGGAAGCAGCTTAGTTTCATTCACCGCTTAGTGCACCTTGCGGCTCGCTCCAGAAAAATGGCCGGAAGACGAGCCCCCAGTAGCAGGCCGGAACCATCAGCTACTGATCATCAGTCTTGTTGATTCTGCTGCGCCCATCACTTGGCAACTGACACTCACCCACAACCCCCGCTGGAATGCACTTAAATGTAGCAAGGCAGGTGCTTTGGCATAACAAGCTACAGCCACGCCTCAGCGAACAGCTGAACCTTCATTGACTTCACGGGCTTGCGAGAGCCTGGCTCGATCCTCTTCGAGTACCATAGGTCCTGGATTGGTTCTGGGCCGAAAGGCTAAAGTCCACCAAGAGGGCGAAGTAGCAGAACATCGCCAGCATGGAGAGGAGCGCGTAGAGGTCGTGCACATCCCTTGCCGCTGGACCTGAGGAAACCGCATGGCGTTCAGCGAGAGCTTTCATCCGTCAAAGCCACCACAAGGCCGCTTTTACTCACCCAAAAGGGGGACGAAACCGGAGATGTGAAAGGGCTGCATCGTGGAAATGGGCATTCTGTGCCAGCCATTGATAGCATCGCAATGCAGCAAACGCTCAGTGTATGCAGGGGAGCTTGAATAACTAACAGGAAGGCAAGCAATAAAAAGCAGCGTTCTTGAACTTGTCGAGAAGTTTGATGGGGATCCTCCTCATGAATCCACTTGTAAGTGACGCCCAGCAAAGGATCCCAGATAAGAATCATACCCAACCTGCTTGCGCTACCGTCCATGCCGCCCCCGAGCTGGCAGCCTCCTTTTCGCCTCGCTTTTGACTGGCCTGTACGATCGAACGCCAGCAGTGCCCTTCTGCCAAGATCTTGTTTGCATTTTGGAGGAAGGCCTCCAAGGGGTGAAGAAACAACAGCGCATTTCATACACGGTCAACCAAAAAACACGTTGATGAGAAAACACTGGCAGTATGGGCAGAAGAGGTTGGGACACACTCAGAAACAGCTCCTCTGGAGCCTGAGCGGTTGAAAACAGCAGCTTTGCTAGCTGTACATGCCAATGGCAACAGAGCTGCCGACAAACACTATGTTTGTAAGTAGCCTCGCCCAGGTAAGCGTGCTGAGTGACTAACAAATGCTGTGAGAGCTAACTTGAAATCAAGCAGAGCGCGGCTACGTGTAAAACACCGGGTGCGATGGTATGTGGTCTACATGTACTCACTTGGCCATTTTCTCCAGCTCCACCTGCGCATCGTCTACACCCGGGTATGCCCAAGCCTGATCCCCAAAAACAGCCAGCCTCTGGCACGGCTAGTAGTTGCCTTACAGAATAGAAGAATCCAGCCATATCCGCCAAAATGCACATTTTGTAGCTTGTAGTCGTAGTGGGCACGGCCTGCTCTCCCAAACTTCATACCACCTCTTTCCAGAAGAACTGGACATTTGACTTCACGCTCTTAGCAAAGAGCTAACCCTCGGTGATTCAACACATTTCAGAGACCAATATGAACAACTGAGAAACTCCGCCGTAATAGGCTCCACCATTGAGGGTGTGCAAACCCCAGAGTGATTCAGGTTCGCGGTCGTATTTAAAGAGAGCATTGATCCAGAATATTGACCGTTCGGCAAACTAAGCGGAACTGGGGAGGAAGGGGTCTATAACACCCACAACATCGGGGCCAACAGGCCAGAATGTAGTGGAGGTCAACAAGAAGCTTTGAGGTTGGAAACAACAACAGGTTCCCCAACATCAAGCTCATAGCGGCTTGAGACCGCCTCCAAAAGCTCTTGGCCCATGCGGAGCTTTGCCAGGTCGAAGCCATGGTCGGAGAGGAGGAAGACTCGCTCCCCGCCCTCCGTCCTAAGGAATGGACAATTTCAGGAAGTTGGCACCAACCATAGGTGTCCTTTTAGGGGAAATAGATGGCCCTGGTAGATGATTAAACCACCAGGTAAACCAGGAATCGCCATCCATTTTTCGACCAAAACAACCAAAACGGACACCTATGGCACCAACCCTTTCCTTTACAGTGTATTTGGCTCATTTTCCCGTAGTAGCGGGCTTCTTGGAACAAGCCGCCCACAATCAAGCGCACAAGTCGCTCCGGCAAAACTGGCAGTAAACGGGTTGGCGGCTGAGAAATACACACGCCTGTTTGGAACGACCACTACTGCATTAACATGCAATGACTTTGAGAGAGACCCTTACAAAACCCGACGCTCTCTCCGCCTTTACTAAGGCGTTTTCAGCTTTGGGGGTCGGTACAACGCGATGCACTTGGTTTCAGCACTGGTGATGCGCAATAAATTAGTAGACTACGCTCAGCTTTCCAATGCTTTGTCCGACAGCAGAAAGGATCAATTCATGAGCATGGCCCTCTCGCACTATACGAGTACCGGTTTCTGATGGAATTCTATTGCACACATCTTCACGTGGTCTCGTTGGCGCTTCACAAGCCCTTCCTTCAACAAATCCACAAGGACATCCCAGCCTGCGACCTCTTTTGGAAATCACTACGAAGGCGACCAAACGGAAGACTGAGGATGCCTTGGCACAGCCCAGTTTGTGAAAACCCTTCCTTTTCAACGCCATGAAAGTGCCATGAAGTGCCCCCTTTCCTCAAAGGCCCAATCTTTTGGAGCGCATTGCCCACTGATGGTCCATGGCGCCAAACATACAAACCCTTCTGTTCTCCAGCTGTGACCTGCGGAAATGGAGGGAAAAGGCCACCTGGCGCCATAAGCGTGGCAGCTCATGCTCAAACCAAGCCCACTTTGGAAGCTGAAAGGCTTCCTTTTGCGCGTGGCTTGACGAGCAAAGTCTGACGGACATCTGAGACATCCGTTGCGGCTCTTGGCACTCGGCCGAGGCACGCAGCCTCAAAGCCCAGAAGCACCAGCATGGACTCTGCACCCTCCACCGACATAAGCCTGCAAAGCAAACAGCGCGCAGTGAAACCGAGCAATCAGGGCTCAGCATGCCAAACATCATGGCCGCCACATACACCCACAAAGGCATAAGCGGTTGCTGCACATGGTCATGCTGGGAGATGTGCAAAGAAGACAAGTTTGCCACATGCCTGGAATTGCAAACGACACAGAGATCAAACGCTGAGGAAGTTTTCCCCCATTCCCCTGCAGATTCCCACCAATTCTAAAGTAAAGGGCCAACAATGTTTGCCCAAAAGCCCTACCCAATCCTTTGTTGGGCCTCCCCAAAACCCCCCGATTAAAGGTACGCCTTCTGCAGCCCCAAGCCAAAACTCCTGCTTGGCCCCTTCCGGACAAGAGGACTTTAAATGGCAACATGATTTTTTGTGTTGAGCCCAAAAGGGCCCTGATTAATCGCAGGTTTTCGGTTACTGAGGGGGGCTGGCCTCCAAGGGGTGCCTCTTAGCTTGAACACCTTGTTGCTTTGGGCCAAGAACCAATTGGCTGGGCGGGACCAGAAGTAAAACGACAAGGACCAAAGAGGTTCCAGATTAATCAGTGGAGACCTCCAAAACATATCAGTTTTGGGGGTTTGCCCCAAACCCTGTTGACCTTGAGGGAGGTCTCTTTACTAATAAGGGTAACCACTACCGATGAAGAGAAGACGGAATGAAGAAGCTATAGCCTTGAGGCATGAAGACGGAATGAAAACGGAATGAAGACGGAATGAAGACGGAATGAAGACGGAATGAAGACGGAGTGAAGACGGAGTGAATCCGGAATGAAGACGGAATGAAGATGGAATGAAGACGGAATGAAGACGGAATGAAGACGGAAACGGAGTGAAGACGGAATGATGACGGAATGAAGACGGAATGAAGACGGAATGAAGACGGAATGAAGACGGAGTGAAGACGGAGTGAATCCGGAATGAAGACGGAATGAAGATGGAATGAAGACGGAATGAAGACGGAATGAAGACGGAAACGGAGTGAAGACGGAATGATGACGGAATGAAGACGGAATGAAGACGGAATGAAGACGGAATGAAGACGGAGTGAAGACGGAGTGAATCCGGAATGAAGACGGAATGAAGACGGAATGAAGACGGAATGAAGACGGAATGAAGACGGAATGTGACGGAATGACGGAGTGAATCCGGAATGAAGACGGAATGAAGAATGAAGACGGAAAGACGGAGTGATGAAGACGGAATGAAGACGGAATGAAGACGGAATGAAGACGGAAACGGAATGAAGACGGAATGAAGACGGAATGAAGACGGAATGAAGACGGAGTGAAGACGGAATGAAGGAATGAAGACGGAGTGAAGACGGAGTGAAGACGGAATGAAGACGGAATGAAGACGGAATGAAGACGGAATGAAGACGGAATGAAGACGGAATGAAGACGGAATGAAGACGGAATGAAAAGACGGAATGAAGAATGAAGACGGAATGAAGACGGAATGAAGACGGAATGAAGACGGAATGAAGACGGAATGAAGACGGAATGAAGACGGAAAGACGGAATGAAGACGGAATGAAGACGGAGTGAAGACGGAGTGAAGACGGAGTGAAGACGGAATGAAAACGGAATGAAGACGGAATGAAGACGGAATGAAGACGGAATGAAGACGGAATGAAGACGGAATGAAGACGGAATGAAGACGGAATGAAGACGGAATGAAGACGGAATGAAGACGGAATGAAGACGGAGTGAAGACGGAGTGAAGACGGAGTGAAGACGGAATGAAAACGGAATGAAGACGGAATGAAGACGGAATGAAGACGGAATGAAGACGGAATGAAGACGGAGTGAAGACGGAGTGAAGACGGAGTGAAGACGGAATGAAGACGGAATGAAGACGGAATGAAGACGGAATGAGGACGGAATGAAGACGGAATGAAGACGGAATGAAAACGGAATGAAGACGGAATGAAGGCGGAATGAAGACGGAGTGAAGACGGAGTGAAGACGGAATGAAAACGGAATGAAGACGGAATGAAGACGGAATGAAGACGGAATGAAGACGGAATGAAGACGGAAGAGCCCACAATGTTGGACGAAATCAATGAGGCAGCAGCTCTCTCGTACGCGCCTGGCTCGCACAGCAGGGTTCTCTGCCCGGACCCGGCGGAACCTGAGCAACCAAAAAGCTTCGATGTGCTGACATACTGCACGCCATGTGTTGCGCAACATTTGATTTGGCAGTCACGACGGCACACATGGGGAACCTTGGATCGAGCTCTCCAGCTCAACTCCCCAAAGCTTAACCCTCCCCCCCCCAAAAAAAAACAAACAAAACAACAAAAACAAAAAAACAACAACACACAAACATAACAACAACACGCACACACACACACAGCCACCACAAGCGTCTCATGGCTTCGCCTTCAACACCAATTTGCCTCCTGCTTCCCCCGTGTACATAGGCATGCCGAGTCGCTTCTGCTCTCCGGGACTACTCACCACGTTCTTCACCAGCTTCAGCAACGTCTCCAGCGCCGGGCCCTGAGCTCGCATTCGGAAATTCGGCATTCTGCGCGGTCAAAGCAGGTGAAAGCAAAGCAGCTTTGGTGTGTTTTTGGAGATGGTACCTTTTCTGGGTGGTTTTGAAGGGAAATTAAAAGGACAACCATGTGGGAACGAAAATCAACGCCCCAACCCTTTTCACACGGAACCTGACAGGGACCCGGTCCCCTTAAAAGGAGAATAATCCAAACCAAGACCCCCCGAGCGTCAGGTTCCATGTTAGTTGGTGGGAGGGTAAATCCTGGCCAAATGGGCAACCAATATTGCTCTTTGGATACGGATGCCACCTGAAGTCTGTACGAAGTTCCTTGAACAAGTTCTCCACACCCGGGCAAGGACTGGGTCCCCACTGCTCCCTACAAGAAGTTAGGCTGTTTGGTTAGTCACTTTCCCTCAGATGCCCAGTGGCCCGGGGAAAAAAAGGGTATGCATTTTCTGGTTGGTTGACTTGAAAGGGGAACCCTTCCCCAGAAAAAGGAAAAAGGGGCACCACTGGGCCCCAAACACTTCAAGGTTAAACGTAGAACTTGGAACCAACTGACAAAGGACGTAACGACGCAGTCCGCCGAAAATCCCTGCCTTGGCCGCCCCCTGGCTGCGCTGCATCGCCGCTCCAAAGCGCTGCAGCCATAAAGCCGCTCCGTCCAAGCCCTGGGCAGATAGGAGTTCCCGGGAATACCACCTAGGCAGCAAGCAACCTTGCCTATCCGGCTACAAACATGTCGCAGGAGCGACATAGAAATGCTCAAATTACATAGGGCAGCCATTCCGATCGCTCTTGTTTCAGGGAATGAAGGGTTGGTTTCATTTGGTTCACTGGTGATGCAAGTAAACCACAAATAACAACCTACTGCAAATGAAAGCTTCCTTGGAGAAAAAACAGTAGCATGCAGCCGGGCTCAAGCCTGCAGCCCCATGTATACTTCCAAAAACATGTGGCTTCAAAGGCAACGTTTTCGTAGACACCACATAAGATGCAGCTGTCGATCCCAAACCTGATAAAAAAACAAACAAACAATTAATTGCAGTCTCCTTGGCTTTCCATCAAGTAACGGTGCTAACCCGGAGATAAACTGGCGACAAGGATGCGCTGGAAGCCCCAAGTCAAGCAGTCGTCGACGTTCTGCATTTTGTGGGGGTGCTTGCCAGGGCACCCCCTTGAAATGCCGAGCTGTCGGGGCTCCTTGGCGCTTTCTTGGGTGCTTTCCAAATAGGTCCCCAGTTTTCCTGCCTTTGCTGAACTTGTTCAGGAAAAATATAAAATATGTCCAGTAGTGATAGAGTGATATAGGTTCCCTTTAAAACACCAAAAGGGGAAAATAATAATTCTTCGGCAAATGGAAGTTTCACGTCGGTTTCCTTCAGCGAGCGAATTTTCAAAGCCCAACGTCGAGTCGAGTCGAGCGTGCGAGGCGAGTCCCTTTGCCTGCGCCTCCAGCTCTGCCAGGTCCCAGGGCAGCTCCTGGGGTGCGAATGGGGGGGGGGGGGGGATTTTGAACTTTGCAAGCCGCAGCTTTCTCATTCTGTCACAAAATGGCCCAAAACCCTAGGAAAATGGGCCAAAACCCCGCAAAAAATTGGTGATGCTCAAGAATGGGCGAAGAGAGTGGGGAATGGACCAAAAGAAGGTTGGATGGTCTGCATCGCTATGCCAAGCCGCTACCTCCCTTTGGGGGATCGGAAAGCCTCACAATGGCTCGGGCCCTTGAGGTATCGTTCCGGTCTGACATTCTTGGATATTGGAGATGCCTGGGTCTGGCTCAAAGTTTCGGCCTAGATTCATGGCTGGTGTTGGGCTTGCTATACAGCAAGTTTGGTTCATTGTTCGGCTGTGTCAACAACATGGATGCGCGAGTCACTGGCTAGGAGAATCATAGAAACCCGGGCAAGCGGTTCCATTGAGGGGCAGTGCAACTGTAGATGTAAATGAACCTTGGAAAGCACACAAGAAACGGTTGCCCAGGGGCCAGCACCAAATCGACCCGGGCCTTTTACCAATGGGGCTTGAGCAAAGATTCAACTTGGTAAAGCAAAGCTTCACCCAAAAATCGGTGGAGCACATGGAATCCCACTGCCCCTGTTTGGCGTCAGGCGTGCGACGCGAAGGCAAACCATGCACCATCCTGCACCGTCATGCACTGGTCAAACAACTGGCTCATGCCACACCAAATGGTTCGGCTTGCTAGTCATGGTAAAAGTGTGCAAAAACACGACTCTGGAATATGCTTTCCCCTGAACTTTCGTCACGGGTCTAAGGTGTAGGTCCTCGTGAGGTTGCCACTGTGATGCAGCCGCAGGTTGCTGTGGATTCTGGGAATGAAGTTGCAATCACACATCGTGGTAGCCTACAGGCAACCAAGCCTGCGCTCTATTTGCGCAAATTTCAACGCATTGAATGCTTCCCTCCAAACCGTGGAAAGGCCTAACATGATGTCCCCTTTGGTTTACCTTTTCCACAAACCCCTTCCGGGTTTCCCTTTGGTTTCCTCTCAGCACCGCCCTCCCCAAAAGTGGTTTCCTTTCGTTTCCCTTTAACCCCCCGCCCCCGCCCCCTACCAAAAAAAAAACTAAACAAAAACAACAAACTACTTGAGCCACCCCCCCAAAAAAAACACACACACACAAGCTGAAGCCACCACCAACCCCCCCAGCAAGTGGTTTCCCTTTGAGCAACCCGATAGACAAAAAGACGCCCATGTCCCCGTTTCCCAGCGGAAAGATCCGCGCCTCAGGATCCGCCGTGGACGCGGAGGGCGCCGGCTCGTGCTCAGGGCTCAACTCCGGGCTCACCTCCGGCAACCCAAGAGAAAAAAAAACACCGGGGGGGGGGGGGGGGGGCAAAGAGTTGTCTCTAAAAACACCGGGCGGGGGGGGGGGGGGCGGGGCGGGTGTTTTGTATTATTTTGAGGCTGAACTTGCTCTTTTCCTTTTAAGGCTATCCCCTTGTCTGTGGGGTTAAAGAGAAACCACGAGTACGAGGGAGAAACCAACAGTTTGGCGGAGCCATAAAAAAGAGGAACAGCCACATGGCCTTTAAGGGAATTGAATAGTGTGAGGGTAACGGGAGGCATAACATGCCTGTTAAGGGGCATGTGAAGGGGGCAGTGGTTGGAATACCATCGAACTGGTTAGACACAAATCCCCATGGAAATGATGGCAAACGGGTCCCCAATTAGTTTCAGACCCAATGTTGCATGTAGGGACCAAGGTCTCAACAAATCCCCTCTTCGTGCGCAATTCATTGAGAATCCTCGTGAGCCTAGTGATACTGCCTTCGAGGTCATGTCTTGGTTGCGGGGAACTGGCCGGTGCGTCCGCATAACTTACATACATCTGTTGAGCAAATGATTGTACATTGCAAAGATGAATCTAATTAATACATCAACTCACACTGATGTTCAACATGCAGCTTTGTCTGGAAAGATCCCACTTGCTTCCAAAAAACCTCACCAAAGGAGAATGACAACAGAAATTGAAGGACGCGAATCAAACAAAATACCGTTTGACAGTCCTGACCAAGCCGCACATTGTAACTCTCATGTGGCAAACTCGGCACTTCCGGCGCCTTCTCCGGCTCTCCAGTCTCTGCTTGAACCTCTTCGGTCATCACGGGCTTCATCTCTGCCTCTGCCTCTGCCTGGCGAGGCAGGCAGCGTTCGCATTGGCGTTGCTTCGGGCTTGCGCCTGCGAAACGTCACATCCAACGGCAAACCACTCAGCCGCGCAAAGAACCCACAAGCTCACACGCAGCTGCTCTGGAGAGGCAGTGCTCAAAATGAAAGGTCAGTACCTGAACGGCTCTTGTGGGACAGTCTCTTTGTAATTTGATGTTGCATTTACCTTTGGCAGGCTGCAAATGACACCAGCTACTCGGTGCTGAGGAGGCATTCTCTGTTGACCCTTAGCCGGCTTCTTCAGGAGACAGGAGGAGCGGGGCTCAAATAGTCCTTCTCCCATCTTTTCCCTTTTAATCATGTTCCCCTGCGATGAATCCCATTTCTCCCAAACCCTCTCATCCAGGCCTATATCCTTCCTGCTTGGGACACTCCAAATCAATTGTTATTGCTTTGAAAGCGATCGCACGTTGCCAACATTGCGCCTCCCAACTTTGAAATGCAGACGTGAACGCATGTCCGACCAATGTTGTGACTTATTCCCGGCAAAGGGGAACCCAATTTGGACGAGAACTGAAGTGAAAACCCTGGGACCCCCCCTCTCTCAGAAACAGTTAATAATATGAAAACATAGTATTCCATTCCAGGGATGTTTCTTCAGGGTGGCCGCATTGTGGCTTTGGGGCAGGGGAACAAACAAGCTGGCAAGTAGGCATGGCGGCATAGCGTGTTTCCAACGTATCTGGTCACATCGAATCTGCGGGCCCAACCTCCTCCTGCTCCTCTTCCCGTAGCGTCTCCGGCTGCACCTCTTGATTGGTCGGCTCTGTCTCTGCCTCGGCCTCTCTTGGCTCCGTTTCTTCTGGAGCTGGCGTCGTATCCTGCGTGCATGGCTGGCCTTCAGCATTCAAACCACTACGTAGCTGCAGCCAACAAAGTTTCCAGCTAAAAGGGACAACACTGGGCAAGTTGCGTGGATTGGCCCGGTGGATGCATGCACACCAGCACACACACACACATCGCTGCGATTCTTCTCTCAATTTCTCCACCCACCCTATGAGATCCTATGAGTTATTGCGCACAACTGTATTTCTATCTCTCACGGGCAAGCTTTGTTGCCAGCCTGAGTTGAAAAATCGAGTGCTGCTTGCGCTGTTCATGAACCCAGTGTCAAGAAAACAGATGGTTCTGGCTAGATTCGAGATGATGCGTCATTGCTGTATAAGTAAATGGGCAGGCGCTCCCGACCAGGGGAACACAAAAAAAACAACAACAACTCAAAGGGTGATTTTGTGCAATCCTTAGAGTACACCCTTCCCTCTTAGTCACCCCTGTCCAGGATAGAACTCGTCTTAGCAGCAACTGTGCTAGCGTGGCTTCATGGCAAGCTTCAAGCTCAAAGCTTCTGGAGCCTTTATGGCAAGCTGACTACGCTGCACTTCCTGCCACACCCTCGAAAAAGCAACCAGCGAACGTCTGGCTATCAATTGGTGGGTCCTGCATGGCCTCACCCATGAGGCACCCCTCGAAGTTGCCCGAGAAGGCGCTCTCCAGCTGGCTCTTGGTTTCCGAAGAGACCTCGTGCATCTCCCCGCAGGGGCAGAGGAACATCCAGCCGCCTTTGGACGCCAAGAAGTTCGGGACGAAAGACGCGGGCTCCTATGCGGTGCGCCAGGTTGCAAATTTGAGGATCTCAGGCTTGCCGCTTTAGGCCAAAGGTATCTTGTATTGCGGAGCGCTCCCAAACTCTCACTTGCCCAACGGCCCTGGAAATACAAGGTTCACCTTTTGGAACCCTGACTAAACAAAGACCAACCAAAACGAAAACCAAAACGAACACCAAAAGGTCCAAGGGTCGGCTTTGAGCAACCGAGAACTCGCAACACCCCCTGCATGAACCGATCCGATCTCCCCGGGCCTCCTGCGGCTCCGAGCGGGCCTGCGCCGCCTCCAGCGCCCGGGCCCTGCGCTCTTCCGCGGAGAGGGCGCCCGCGCCGCCCAGGACGTGCCCGAAGTTGGCGCCGCTCTCCTCAGCGTGGCGGCTGTCTGGTTGCCCGGCTCTCTCGTTCTCTGGTTCTGGTCTGGTGGTGGTTGGCGGTTTGGAGCAGGCCCGTTCAGGGGGGGCCCTTTTGGCGTTAGGAATTGAAGTTGTTGGAGGTTCGACCTCAACCAAGGGCTGCAGCAACTTGTTTGATGTTTGCAGGACAGGCGGAATGCTCAAATGCTCAGTACTCTCTGCGGGGCGGGGAGCCGATGGGGCAGGATAAGTTCCATGCCCTCCCGGGGGCCACTTACAGGCAATGGAGGCACCAAAGACAAAGAAGCTCTTGCGAAGCAGTTGGATCAGCACAGCAAAGAAAGCAATGCCATGGTTGGCCAGTCTGTATTAGCTTCTTTCATTGCCATCAGGGCGTTGAGAGCTATGCGCGTAACAGATGCGGGAAGCTTCCACCTAGAGGCTTGGTTTGAAGGGCCGTTTGCGTTGGTTGCGCGCTGGTTCCTCCCATGCAATTTGCACACCTTGGTGAACACTGCAATGGAAAGCCACAGGGCAGTATAGGCTCTCCCTGCAAGAGGCTACGGGCCCGCCGCAACAACTACAACTCGTGTCAAAGCTCAAACCGCAAGGAAGCCAAGCAACAGCCAACCAGAAATCCTTCAGCCAGCCAGCTGCAAGCTAGTGAGCCAGGACTGACACCTCCCGCTGGACCTGCTCCAAGGCTCGGGCGCCTCGGACTCGAAGCCTTGGAATTGGCCTGCGGCGTTGCTGTCCGCAGCTCGCCCGCCGTGGCTCCAAAAGCGGTGGAACCGCATGTACTGCGCCTTCAGCCTCAGAGCTCAGCCATCTGATGCTCTGCAGTGGGGCGCACGACTCGGGCAGGATGTGCAGGTCAGAACACCTGTTTTGTGGTGGAACCAAACACTTGCACCAACTAAATATGAAGATAGCCCCGGACCTTACAACCGCAAAACCAAAGCGCTTGAAAGGAGCAAGCGGCAAGCTTGTAGGAGGCTTCTGGCGTCCAACAACAGTGGGCTCTTCTTGGCCCATTACATGCCAACAAGCTTCCCTCGCTTTCACTGGAGCAACTGGGCCGGATTTGGGGTGTGGTGATGCCAGGGAGTTCAACCCAAGGTGAGCCCACACCACACCCCCTCCTTGGCCCACAGGAATGCAACGTGAAATGTGATTCTCGAGGACTTCAATAGAGTCGATAGTGAATGCCAAACACAACGTCCTGATTGGTAAGCCACTTGGCAACAATGTGTGATGGCGCAACCCGATCGACGCGTCGGTCATGCTGGTTATTCAGCATCACATGCACACAGAAATGTCTCTTCTGAGTACTAAGGGAGCGTGGTAGGTTGAGCAAGCGCAAAACGCGTCAAAATCAAGAGCATGGCTTGAGATGTTACATTTGAGCGTTAATCTGAGCTACCAAAAGTCAGACAAGGAGGAACTTTCCCGCTGCACAGCTTGCAGCGAAAAAGGCGCCAAGGGGCTCACCGAAGAGCTTCCAGAAGTTGTGGTCGTGGGGGCCCCACACCTTGGTGAGAGCGGATCACAGTTTGCGGGGGGGTTAAAATCACAAGCATGTTTTTTGTTTAAGAGCTTCAGCATAAAGGTCCAAATATGTCCAAGTGCAGCCGCAGCCAAGGCACGTTGTGCGTCATCTCGTGGATCAATGTGTTGATGAGATCATGGTAGGGCCGGAAGCCTTTGAGGCTGTCAGTCCGCAATCTCAGCACGATCATGCCGCCATAGTTCCTGAGACCGGAGAAAAACAAGGCGCTTGAACTGGGAGTTGCACAAATTGAACGGGTGAGCGGGTCGCCACTTGCCAGAAGATAGTTTTGTTTATGCGGAGGAATGCCAGTCATAATTAGTATGGATGGACGAGCCTGCTCCAATACGGAACCTTCATAATTCTTCATGTTGCCCCATCGCCCACTTTCGCAAAATGACCTCGCCACTGAGAGGGAGCGGCCTTCCACCAAGTGGGGCCCCTTCTGCATGTTGACGTGCTCCCAATCCAACGTGTCATAAAATCCTCAACCCCCCCTCCCAAGTTTGAAGATCCATTCTTAGACGCCTCCCCCAGAAAGAATTTTCCATCTCCTTCAGAACCTCGCGTTGCCCGAGGCGCTGGTTGTAGCCCAGCAGGTCCATGTTGGGTGTGCCCCTCTTGGCCATTCGGTCCTGTGCCTCCACGGGGCTCATTTCAGTGAGGACTCCCACCTTGAACTTCCTCGGAGCGCAAGGGTTGTTGGTACGGAAAACCCCTCGGGCCAAACCCCGCGTTTTATAGCCCATATAGCCCATACGCAGATTGGCACACCTGGTTCAGAGGAAAGTTACGGGTGCATCTCTATTAGGGCTTGTAGTGCGTGCCCCTAAAGCTGGGAGGTCAGTAAGCAGTTTTCCCGAAAGCATGGCGAAGGGTTCTTCCGCTGGGTTCACTTGAGTTGTTCTCATGAGAGTCATTACAAGGTGTCATTGCAAGGAATCATCATCATGAAAGTCAATGCAAGGAGTCATTGCAAGGAATCATTGCAAGGAGTCATTGCAAGGAGTCATTGCAAGGAGTCATTGCAAGGAGTCATTGCAAGGAGCCATTACAAGGAGCCATTGCAAGGAGTCATTGCAAGGAGTCATTGCAAGGAGTCATTGCAAGGAGTCATTGCAAGGAGTCATGTCAAGGAGTCATTGCAAGGAGTCATGTCAAGGAGTCATTGCAAGGAGTCATTGCACAAGGAGTCATTGCAAGGAGCCATTGCAAGGAGTCATTGCTAGGAGTCTCATTGCTAGGAGTCATTGCAAGGAGTCATTGCAAGGAGTCATTGCAAGGAGTCATTGCAAGGTGAGAGTCATTGCGAGCTGCAAGGAGCCAAGCGCATGGAGTCAAGTGCAAGTTGCAAGTGCAAGCAGCCAAGTGCAAGTTGCAAGTGCAAGGCGTCAAGTGCAAGTTGCAAGTGCATGGAGTCAAGTGCAAGTTGCAAGTGCAAGGAGTCGCGTGCAAGTTGCAAGTGCAAGGAGCCAAGTGCAATTGACTTGCGAGGAGTTAAAATCTCTTCTTAGGAATCGACCCTCTGCGAGGATCGGCGTGGTCGAGGTGCAAAAACTCGCGTTGTTTTTGTGATTTTTAACATGCTCGCGCGACCCTCTGCGGGGATCGGCGTGGTCGAGGTGCAAAAAACCATGGTTTTTTGCGATTTCTAAAGTTCCCACGCGACCCTCTGCGGGGATCGGCGTGGTCGAGGTGAAAACTCGCGTTTTTTTTGTGATTTTTAACATGCTCGCGCGACCCTCTGCGGGTCGAGGTGCAAAAACCATGGTTTTTTGCGATTTCTAAAGTTCGCGCGCGACCCTCTGCGGGGATCGGCGTGGTCGAGGTGCAAAAACCCCTGGTTTTTTTTGCGATTTCTGCGGTGCGCGCAACCCTCTGCGGGGATCGGCGTGGTTGCAAAACCCCATGGTTTTTTGCGATTTCTAAAGTTCCCGCGCGACCCTCTGCGGGGATCGGCGTGGTCGAGGTGCAAAAACTCGAGGTTTTTTGCGGTGCCCGGCGGGGATCGGCGTGGTCGAGGTGCAAAAACCCGTGGTTTTTTGCGATTTCTGCGGTGCTCGCGCAACCCTCTGCGGGAATCGGCGTGGTCGAGGTGCAAGAACTCGTTTTTTTTTTTTGCGTTTTTTGTTGTTCGAACCGGTCCTCGAGTTGTCTCGTGGTTCGCGCGCCTGCTCCCGGGTCGCGGGTTCGATTCCTCCCTGGTCCGCGGGCGGGCGTCGCAAGATGCAACTTGCATTTTAAAGCAACTTGCGCAGAGCAACTTGCGCAGAGCAAGTTGCACACTTGCGCAGAGCAGAGCAACTTGCTTGCAGAGCAACTTGAGAGCAACTTGCAGAGCAGCCAACTTGCGCACAGAGCAACTTGCAGGGAGCCACTTGCACCAACTTGCAGCAACTTGCAGCAGCAACGCGCAGAGCACTTGCACCAGCAGGGACCAACTTGCCGGAGCAACTTGCGCGGAGCAACTTGCGCAGAGCAACTTGCACAGTGCAACTTGCGTAGAGCAACTTGCGCAGACCAACTTGCACAGACCAGTTTGCGCAGAGCACCTTGCCTGGTGCTGTCTCGCGCTTGCTTCACAAATGCTTCGTGGAGGGAAAAAGAACGCATCCTGCAGCGTTGGGCCGACCTCGCTTGCGATGTTATGCTTTCGGGCCAACCGTGGTCTAGTTTTTTCTTCTGAGGGTTGCCGCAAAGGGAAACCAAAAGAAACTGCAAATGTCGGTGCGGTTCCCCGTTCATATGGGGTCTAAAAGATCCATCAAAGGGCGCCCTCTTGCATCTTGGGTCAGTTGGCACCCAGATGGTAGGCATGTGGCATGAATTTTGAAAATAGTCCGTGTAGAGGATGGCAAGTTATTCGTATAATCTGAACTGAGACAAGCAAGAAACGACTGGGTGGGAAAGATGAATGGTGGGCAATTTGGAAACAAGTGGGAAAGAAGAGAAATGGCAAAGAGTGAGGCAAAGCGGACCTAGAAGCTGAAGGCGTGTTTGGCGGGGGCCGTGTCATTGATTCTACCAATTAGTTATACGCATGATTTAAATAAAATAGCAAATCAAGATTTCAGGCTTTGGAAAAATCCACTTTTTGCCGAGGCCGTTTTGCAAACAGAGGAACTGTTCGATCCTTCCTGCCACCTGCATGGAAGCCTACGCTGGCTAGGGCCCGTGTTGGCCCCCCCTGGCCGGGGGGCCAGGAGGAAAACAAACCTGGCACTCTGAACGGGGGAAGTCTCAGGCATTTTATAGAATGAATAAGTGGGGTTCAGCCCACGCACTTGCTTTCGCAAGCAAAAGCTACAGCAGGCTGAACCAAACCTGAAGAAGGTGGGTAGAAAAGGGGAAGACACGCATGGGTGAGCTCATTCTGCCTCAGGTACGCTTGGCAGCAGGGGGATCCGCACAATTCGGCCCACTAAGGCAGCTCCTCCAGCAACAGCCACCGAAGCGAACCCTTTTCAAAGAGAAGGGCCAGCCATGGGGCCTGCGCTTGAGCCTGTCCAGAAAATGTTCATGTCACCAACCATCTTTTCAACAGGGCAGCAGCTCTATCTTCCGGTCTTCTTGACCCGTTGGGGTGGGCTCCTTCTGCCTGGGAATATGCTGTCGCTCGCCAGCCTAAGTTTGAGTCATATTCACCAAAACATGCGTACGTTTACCGGATGCCCCGCTTGCTGTTTCATTGCCTTGTGGTGTGCCACGTGCTTTGTATTTTGCTGAACTGAAAGTTGTAAAGCCATGAACAACCGTCTCAAAGGATCATCGTCAACGAGGGGTAGCTCTGTGTCTCCTCAGATTGTCAAGCATGGCTCTTTCTGGCCTAAACGCGCCAGCTTGACCAAAATAGGCTTGATAAGCTGTCCCCACTTAAGTTCACACCATACAATGCACATCAAGGCACCATGATCATCTGTATGGCGCATCAGGCATCATTCGCTGATGATCGCCCCTTCTGTCCCCTTCAGTAGAGGGTAAACTTTACAGATTCACAGGGGGGTGCATCTGCCCCCCCAGTTCCCCGCTTGCACCTATCACCCTCTGAACCGAGCATCCGGGTCTTCATGATTTCAATGATGCCCGGATCGGTGGCCAACCTCTGCAGCAAGCGTTCTGCCTCATAGGGCGGGGGCTCGGAGTACTTGAACTCAGCCTGCGCAGCGTCCAATCCGCATCGAACACTACAGGTACTGGTTATGGTTGTCGGCCATGCCTTGGCCATAGAGTGGCCATTGTGCCAGGTGCAGAAACAGAGTTGTCAAATGAACATGGGGGGGTGTCCTTATTTCTATCCTCTCATCCTTCCCGTCTTCCTTCCAGCTCAACGGCGCGCAGGCCCACTTTCCAAACGCCAAGAGGGCAGTGCATGAAGGGCATGGCAAACTGCCACAAGATCAAAACAGAAACCTCAAACTGCCCACAGAAATATTAGCAGTTTCTATTGCAGTCATGTATGAACCTGAGCACAACCTGCGCCTGGATCGGCTCAAAGCCTGCACCTGCGGCATGCTGAGCTTGGCTCTTTCCTTTTGGCCGTGCGAGAGCTCACAGGGACGATTTACCAAGTGGCCGATCACCTGGCCTTCAAGTAAACTAAACCTCGGGGGGTGGAAGTTTCGGACAGGAGAACTTGGCGCACACTTTTTGTTGGCTTGCTTTTTACATCCTGCCCTCTCTTGCACTCTTTCTCCTTCTGCCTTTCTTCCTTTCCTTCCTTCCTGCTTTCTTTCCTTCTTTCTTTTCTTTCTGGTTATCTCGTTCTTTCTCTCTCTCTCTCTCTCTCTCTCTCTCTCTCTCCCTGCTTCTCTTGATCTTTCTCCTGCGCTTTCTTTTTCTCTTTCCCTCACTCTCTCTCTCTCTCTATTTTTTGTCTGTCTCTCTTTCTCACTATTTCACCGCACGACACCGGGCAAAAACACAGCGGGAAGGTCTTGAAGATCCTCCGTTATAGGCACAAAACAATGCGCGACCGGCCGAATTCACGCACAGGGCCACGTGTTCTGACCACTTGTATTCCCCATGTCTCCCGTTTCCTACACGATTTAGGGTCCATCTGGTTCACAGTCCGCATTAACAAATCTTTGTAACATGAGAATTCTACAAGGTGCGCGGCACGGGGTGGGTGTTTCTACATCTGCACAGTACCCGGCGCGGCAAAAAGAACACAAACAAGCCGCATGCCTTAATGGAGCCGAAGTTGAACTCGGGATCCTCGCGGAGCGCAGGGTCGTCGTCTCTTAGATACTTTGGCCAATGCAACAAACCCGTGAAATACGCCTGACTGCAAGATTCAAGAAAGCCCAACAAATTGAATCTGCAAACAAGCTGGAAACTCGGTTGTTGATAACTGTTGCTTGTAAATGTCCGCTGTCGAAGCCGATGTTGGCAGGTCGCATCAATCTCCCGGGGATGATCCATCGCCCCTCCAAGAGAAACAAACCGGTAAGCCAGCCTGATCAAACGACTTTCCAAAACCACCGCCAGGGAGATCTGTAGCTTTCTACTGTGTCTTGTGCGGGGTTGCGAAAATTGCCACAGTTGCAGGAATTCGCGTTGTTGATAGTCATAGAGTTGACGCGTCGAACGATAATGGCCAGCAGTCAAGTCACCCTGCCATGCTGGCTCTGGCCTTGAAAACACCTTGGACGGTGCATTGCGCAAAAACAGGAAGGATACAGCCGGTGTGGTCTAATTAACTGCCTCCTTCACTAGCATCCATGAATTCGGCAATGCTTTTTCCAACCTTCACTTCCTGCTCAATAAACACAGCTACAAACTTGTCACAACTTAACATGTTAGTCGCCAATGTGGAGCATAAGCGCTGTCACGTCACAACGACCGCCATCCTTTCACACTGACCCTATCAATTGCATCCCTTCTTCCGAAGACGCGTCACCACGGAGCTGGCGACCAACTAGCCCTGACATGTTGTATTACTATGTATGCTCATGATGTGAGCTGCTCATGATGCATCAAGGCTGCACAGCAACAATGTGGGAACTAGTACTTTGAGCTGCATTGTTAGCAAGCCAGCCACCTCAATGTCTCAAATCCAAACATCCTGTCGTCTTTCGGTTTCTTGCCGCCATTTAGGGTCGTTACTTTTGTTGCGCCAACCCCCCCCCCCCCCCCAACAATGGTGGAGGGCTTTGAGTTCTTGTTCGTCGCTTCAAGGTCGCTTAGACAGTCCGGGTGGTCGCTCCTGCTTGGTGCCCCAGGCCGAGAGCGCAGCACGTGCACGTTTGCGTCTGCTCTGCTCGTCTCGCTCCTCCTGTGGCAAGTGGGCGAGCCGGACTGTGGGGGTCTCGTTTGGACATGATTAAGCTTAGCCAGACCCGTTGCTTAGCACCTAGGCCCTTTTTTCGCTGATCTAAGCTGTGCTAAACTGCAGGACTGATTGAAGGCCGGAAATTCATGGCAAATCTGTATTGGGTGGGACTGAAGCAGGTTTACCCGAGTTAGGGTGGGCTTAGTGTCGGTTTGGATCAGCCGCTACAACATCCTAAACTGCAACATGCAGCACAACACGCCCGCCTTGATTACGTACAGTAGCTGAACCTCGCTCCTGGTAATGCTGGGAAAATGTTGCGCTTCCACCGTCGGTTCGTCCCCATGTTTGACTGATCAAGCACGCAACCAATCTTGCGCATTCCCTTGCAACCTATCAACCAACTAGCGAGCCAACCATTGAACCAACCAGTGAACCGGCCAACCAACCCACCAATCCACCAACCCACCAATCCACCAACCCGCCAACCCACCAACCCACCTTGCCAAGCCAAGCCAAGCCAAGCCAAGCCAAGCCAAGCCACGCCAAGCCAAGCCAAGCCACCCACCCACCCCACTCCTCCGCAAAGCCCTTAACCAGTGGATCTGACCGGTTGGACTGTACGAAGGACACGTCTTTAGCCTTGGCTTTGGCACTCCACTCTGATGAAGCGCCGAATGGCGGGGCTGGCTTATGTTGCATATCAGGAAGGCCGGGACGTAAAGGTCAGCATGTACCATGAAAAGACATCTGGTGGAACAGCTCTGGCTTGGCACAAGGACACGCGAGCACACAAACTGTGTCACAAAGGCCAGATTTTGGGAGCAGTAGAATTGATGGACATCACACAATTCAACAGCTTGCTCTCAAAATGTTCGCCAAATCATTGATTGTGATGTCTGCATTGATTTACTACTAAGCCGCAATGGTGCTGCATTTGTTTTCTTCCCCACCCTGCTGCGTGCACCTTTTCAAGTGTGCAAGCCCCAAACTAAAATGGTGGTCGCTGGAATACCCCCTTCAAGCTCGCGATTTTACTGCTGCTTTCCATTGGAACTCGCCCAACAAAAACGGAACATTGAGGTGACCCCTGGGTAGATTTTTGTGGTGCCAAATTTCTCCATGCGCCCAACTGACGTCCGACGTGGCCTGCGCCTGACGGCCAATCCCAATGGGGCGCAAGGGGCAGAGCTGGCCACCAGCATGACCTTGCTCCCCGGCGCCAGCCCCGCCTCCGACACCGTGAGCCCGTCCTCGGATTCCGATGGATCAAAACCCACCAGCCCGAGGGCCGGGGGGATTTCTGGGGGAGACATGTAGCCATGGGTTGCATAACCTATGGCTCCATTTTGGGGTGGATGAACCTCCCTCCATCTGCCACCAATTTTTGATGTTCACCAGGGGTACAGGGTTTTGATCCACAGCCATGTTGGAGGAAGTTGCAGGGGTCCAAGTGAGCACATCAGCTAATCCCACGGAATCCTCAAGATGCGTGGACACATCTGCATCGGAGTCTTGCATGCGTGCAGTTGTGTTGAGTGGCCAGAGGCGCTCCAGGAGTGGCGAAGGCGGCAACAGAGTTGCCGGGAACCCCAGTTGCCCAGCGGAAATCGGGGAAACACCATCAACAAACCCGTAAAACTCACCCTGGAGAAGTGAAGGCGCCTTGCTGGGGGCTGAATTGCAGAAGTCTGGCATGGGGTACCGGCACTGAGCAATTGGCCATTGGAACCTGGCAACGGGCGAGGCACTTGGCATGGCGCTGTTCAACCCAGCGAAGCGAGCTGTGTCAAGTGCCATGCACCTTTCGCATGGCTCAAGCACTACAACATACCCTGTGCCGCCCTGCGCATCGGCAACGTTTCCCGCGCACGCCCCACTTGATAATCTATATGAGCGCGCCAGGCAACATTGTCTGGTCTCAGCATCTTCCCTTTGCAGATCAGCTTGCAGTTTTCCCGGGGGAAGTCCAGGGCCTCTTGGACGAAGTCGAAGATGGATGCAAGATGGTCATCCCCTTGGACCTGACACAGGCCGAAACGCGATTATTGAAAGGCATCAATGGCGAACAAAAGCTGCCTGGCGCCTCCGACAACACAACGAAGGACGGAGCAAAGTGCAGGTTCCGAAGTGCCGCGTGCCCAAGAAGGTGAGGGGGAATACCCAAAATCCTAGTCCTACTAGTAGTTAGCTTCAAATTGAAAACTCAGACTCGGCGCGGTCTTCTACTGTTGGATGTTGGTTGCAAGGGGTGCAACATGGTGCAACCAAATGCTTCTGCAAGTGTGGTCAGGTTCTTTCGACCTGGTTTGTTGAATCAAGCAGTAACAAAAGAAACCCCTGACGCAGGCGGATAAGTTGAGGAAGGAATCAGCAAGTGAGGCGGACACTTACGAAACATATTTGCCTGAAATCAGGACATACTCTTCCTGAAAGAAACGCTCCCAATCACGGAGGCTCTCTTTGTTCACATGATGTCAAAGATCACATCATCCATCGCACGTGCGCAAGTCAGAGGTCCCCCTTGGAACGCATCAACGACCCAGCTTGAAAGGTGCCAGCAACCCATAATATAATAGTGGCCTTTAGGCACTATGCTAGTTAGTATGGCTTTTGATACCTTAGCAAGCTCATGAGATACTTCCCGCCCAACTGCCTATTTTTCAAGCCAAGGCTCAGGCACCTCATATGCCACTCCTCTATAGGACACGGAAACAAAGTACACTTCATCGGAGCCCTCGTCCGCTTTGGCGGTGTCAGCGTCCATGGCGTCTCACGAATTGATAATCCCACAGCTGAAGCCAAGAAGGCCGTTTGAACGGTCTGTGTCTTATGCCAAATCGAGTCAAGGCTGTAATACTTGCCAAACGGCCAGAAATAATCAAGAAGCACCGTAGCTTTGTTTCTCTGCAAGTGCCCAGAGTGCCAAAATTCATGTCTGAGCCAGCACCCATTGGCTTCAATGAATCAAACAAATTTGTGAACTTGCTTGCTGCTTTGAGGTCTTTGCCTTGACCTGTTTGTACCTTTCATCACCTGCCGAACCCTTTTTACTTAGGCCTGGGAGCATCTGCCTAGTTTCCGGTGGTCAAGTCACAGCTTGCCTTGTCTTCAATCCCAGTGAATGCAACCTCCCACCCTCCCTTCACGCCCCACAAAACCAGCTAATCTTTGCTGGCGCCACCGATCAATCGCGACTCAGAGGCAAAACTCTGCAAGTCGTCTTCAGCGACCCCAGCGACCCAGGTGGACAGCCTATCCATTTCCCCCTAAACCATAGCTGGCAACAGGCCCCGCACATGTCATCAAATGGCATGCGGGAGATCACGAGAATGGTGTGTGAATTGTGGACATGCCCCTGGGTGAAACAATCACACAGGCAGCTCCAGACATCTGAACACACACACACACAGACACAAAGACACACACACACACACACACACACACACACACACACACACACACACACACACACACACACACACACGCGCACGCGCGCGCGCGCACACGCACACCCACACGCACAAGCGCACGCACAAGCACACGCCGATCAACCGCTTTCGAGTGTTGTCCCGTACTCCAGCCGCAGAAGTCAAGGCAGTGTTCGATTGCTAAGGCGCAACAACAAAGACGCGTTCATCGCCACCGGCCCAACCATTCGTCAATGCGAGTGGCAGTTCTGCGTAAAAAGCCCGGCCCCTTGGAAGTCGCCCTCGTAGTTGTCCAGGCAAAACCTCGAGGCGGCTGCAGGCTGGCAGGCTGAGCATGCTATCACTAGAGGGCAAGCAACGTGAGTTACGCTCAGACGGGCAACAAAGGCTAGCTTGCACACAGCCGCAACATGGTTCAATACAGTATCTTCGAAGAGCTCCCTGGTTCAACGTTTCCTGTTCGAAGGGTGCACACAATCGCGTGCAAGGGAGTAGCGGACCCCTTCCCCCGTTACAGTAGCATGTTATGTCAGTTGATTCTTTCCAGTTGGTGTGCACCGCTGTGACAAGGCAAAGGTAACCAACCCTACCTACGTGTGCCAAAGCAGGTGACTTTGCAACGTGGCCAAGGGAGAAGAGGCAACCCTTTTTCTGCTGTCCATCCACGGTTTCGTGGTAAACTGGCAGGATCAAACTCAAATGAGGCAGATACGAAGCCATGGAGATGGCGAGCAGCTGGGCAATCAGCCATGCTTGGCTGACATTTTGTCAGAAGGAAACTTGATGGTGGATGTTAAGTTGGTCCTTGCAAGAGCCCCGGGCCCTCAAATTGTACACCGGGGAGGCACAAGATCTATCTTGAGGATCTGAGGGGGTAGCTTGGAGCTTTGCAATTGATACTGGACACCCACTAGCCCGAGCGAGCAACAACATGCCATCGACTCCCCCTCGCTCACTCAAAGCTTTCTGGGCAAAAGCTGTGGCACAGGGCATGAAGCAAATGAGCTGCTCACGGATGGCGAGGCTGCCGAGACCATAACATTTCAACGTATGAAGCTGGGGTACATGCGCATAAATCTCAGGGCAATCCCGGGCAAACAAGAAACAAAATCCAACAATGTGATAGACACTTGGGCACCGTTTACAATGGTATCTTTGCCAAATCTTATCTACCAAGGCACATGATGGGCTCTACCATGTACATCCCGATAAGGATCAGCGTCAGCAAAACGCTGACCCCTTCCTGCCAATCCTTGGCGTCGAGCGGGTTTGACGGAGCCTCAAGCTTAAACATGGACTCGCCAAACGTACCTTCGCCTCAGTTGCTCATTCGCTCCTGGAAAGGCCACTGCTTGGGGGACGCGAGCGTGTGGGATATGCGGGTGACAGTTCATGAATGTCATGGCCCAAGGCTTTTGCACATCATGCAGGGAACTCGGGAAGAGCTCGCCGATCAGTATCCAAATCTTCACCACCAGGCACGTGCTCCGAACCCCTCCAGAGCAAACCTCAAACACCCAAAACACGGGGCCAAGGCAAACCACAAATCATTCCGACATGCTCGCATTTGGGGCAGTGGAGCCTGAAATGGATCAATCTCTTCAGTAGCCGAGGTGGAATGGAACCCACTGATTTTGCAGTACTGGCACAACTCTTGTCCTTCCTAAGCCACATTCGTCAAACGTAGATCTATACATAGATGGAGTTCCTGTTGTCTCAGCACTAACCCGGGCCTCCCCTAAAACACAACATAGACTGATTTGTGGGCACGTGCCTTTTCAACGGCGCTTCGTTTGGAGCAAAATGGCATCGTTCTTCATTGGCCCTGTTTGCCAACAACAAGTGCATGCTGACGGACTGATTCATGCCAAAGCTGCTGACACGTATTTCGTGGGCACTGGGATCTGGAAAACCCGGGTGATGTCGCCCGTCTTGATGGCCTTGCACGCCACCTTGCCCCTGGTGTACACCAGCCTCGGCTGCCAAATGCCTTCAGCTCGTGGCTCAACTCATGGCGCCTCTCATGCTGACCCGGTCCAGGCCCTCGCGCTGAGAAAGCAGGTGTGTTGCAGTCGGGCGCGCACGTATAAGCAAGGAGCAAATACAAACTGAAACAAGCATGAGATGTAAACATATGGATAAACAAAAAGACCAACACTGAACAAGGAAGAGTACTAGGCATGCCTGACGGACCAGCACTGCTGAATCATATGTCCGACAAATGAAATACTCTAACGCCAGGCAAACAAAAGCACAATGTGAACAAAAAGGACCAAGTGAAGCTGTAAGAAAAAAAGGAAGCCACTTGTTGGCCGTTGCCTTTCTAGCATTCAGGTGTTTGTTCCCCTTTATTGTGTTTAGTGCCCCTGTCCTTCTGGAAGGACCAAGCGATACCGCGACAGGCAAAGCTATCTGGGGAATCATGCCCCGCCCCAGGGATGACGTGTACCTGCCCAAATGTCATAGCCACATACGATTCACACACACACACACGCACGCAATTTGTGTGCCGCCAAATGTGCGCTCACACACTCACACACCGAGAAACATCTGCCAAGTCGTGGTCTTACCTGGTAGCGCAATGCCATGGCAAACGATACGTGCAAAGTCACAGCACGTTCTGAAGAGCCCGCACTCCTGAGACATTAAGCTTGAGAGGCAGCCTCGCCCTCCTGCACTGAAAAGGACATATTGCGACAGCAACTTCATTGCGCGCAAACAATATATAAATCCTGAAGGCAAGACATGAATCGTGGACTAAACGTGTCGGACACCATGATCTGCAGATCAAGCATGTGTCTGTCTGAGCTTGTGTTCATCCGTGTGAAGCACTATACACATCACTCGACGGTGCATCCAGGCAGCTCCAGCATGCCGGCAAAGTAGACAAAGCAGCGGCAAAGGAAAGTGGACAGGCGCAAACTCCAGTCGTCCCCTTCGGTCTGCCAGTTCTTCAGGATGGCCTGGCGCATGCAATCCCCTTCGGTCGTTCACTCGCTTTTTGTGCTTGCAGTGGGTGAGGGGAAGAGTAGACAGTGGATGACAGTGGGTATCTTCTGACCGGCCAACGCACAAAGATCCACTCCTCGCGCAAAGTGCGCTGGCATGCAGCACTGGTTGGGACCAACACTCGAGCGACATCAACTTCAAAAAGCCCACTGAGCTTCATAGTTCTTGCACAGCCATTTTGAGCATCGCCTGCTTCTTGCCCATTCAAGTGAGAGTTTCTTTGACCGGCTCACATTGGCAAGGAACGGGGGTCATTGAGGCAACCAGTGGAAATGGTGGAAGTGCCAGAAACAAGAGAGGCCAATCCGAAAAGTCTAAGAACAAGCAGCCTAAGGAAATCGAATCTGCATATGTGAAATAATTCAACACACATCCAAAGTGCATGTTGCAAAACTCGAAACAATGCTTCTGCTGGCCCTATTCCAAATAACAAGCCTACCTCACCCAAAGTTGTTTTTTTTTTTTTTTTTTTTTTGCGAAAATTCGATGATGATCCCCATTAAGGAAACGACAAACTGATAGGAGTAGCTCATTAAAAACAATAAAACTCTTGCCCAACGGAGCCTGAATTTTAAGGCCCCCCCCAACAAAAAGAAAAAAAACAACAACGCTTTTGCATCGATTCCCGTGTTTCATCGGATTTGATTGGAGAGGCGCTTCGTATTGAAAAAACGCCGACCCATAAGCATCAAGTGGAACGCAGTTCCAGTGCAAGTGGCCGGCGGACAGCAATGAAACATTACGTTCAACCGTTCGGATGTTCTATGGCAGTAGTTGGAATGCAAAGCGAAAGCAAATAACATGTGAATGAGAGCCAATGTGAAACAATCCGTGGAGCAGAGGGGCGTAGAAGAGGTAGGAGAGTGCGAGTAGGTGCGCCGGCCCAGGCAGCAACCCTGCTCTCACTTGCACCCACGCTGTCAGGAGCCTTGTGCTGAGAGAAAACAACCGGCCCAAAGCAAATCATTGACACACAGACTAAGATGGAAGCTGCAAAACCGATGTGTGGCGCATCTTCCTTTTGGGCACCCCTGTTTTGGGCTCGTGAATTTGCAAAGGGCAGCTCCCATCCATTCACTCCGTCCAAAACTCAAAGGAGAAGCCTGCCCGGCCTGGCTAAAAAGGAATACCACCAAGGTGAAGAGCAGCCACACCTTGCTGAGCAAGAAAGGCCGGTAGATCACGTTGCTCCACACCAAGTCAGTCAGCTTTTCCTGAAGCAAACTCATGGAAAAGGAGACATGAAAACATGCTTCACGATGGCATAAGAATAAGCATAATCACATGGACACGCACAAACCAAGAACAACAGCATAAACAACCATAAGCCTTGACCCAGTCTGTTTCGGAGCATTGTAGAATCCTGAGCCTGTTTGCGGGTCCAGGCGAATGCTGAGCCACTAGCCACATATACCTCAATGCCATCGTGCTTGTCAAAGTACAACGGGGCAGGAGGCCAGCATGAATGATGCAAAAGCGCTCTTGCCCGGAATGCCGCAATTAGGGCTGGGCCAGGGAGAAAGGCAACATGAGTGCTGCTCACGCACGTGGCGGGGAGGGGGCAGCTTAGGGGTTTGGCGGGGCAGAGGGATTTGCAGAGCGCAAGCGGAAGAAACAAAAAACAAATGCCGACCCATTTGTGGAAAATTGCCAATGTGCTCGGACGAATGATCATTCTTCTGGTCCAAGCAAATCCTGTCAAAGATTGTTTTAACAAGGGAAGCCTTTTGGTCAGTCAATAGTTCGCTATCAGATGGAACTGACATGGCAACCTGCGATCCAGAGCCAAGGCTCTAAAACGTCATGTGTGACGATGACCGGGTCCTGGATGGCAGGAGCGTTTGCCTTGCATACCCGTGTCATGACGTGTCTAGAGTTAGGGATATGAAGGGCCCTCAAAAGGGTGTTTCCATGATTTAGAGCCGAACTGCATATTCGCACAGGGGTACCTATCATATTTAATCCAGACACGCATGATTGCAAGTGTTGGCTTGGTCAAAAGCAAGGCCAAGCTAACCTTTACAGGAGACCACATGGCCCAAGCGACAAGCCCACACATGGCCCACACAATTTCTTCAGAAGGGACCAAGGGATTCAGAACTTGCACCCCGGTTGGCTCCGTTGACCCCAATTGCTGATTACAAGATTGAGTGGTCCCAATCGTCAGAGAAGGTCCTGGCATTGCAGTTCATGTTCGTGGGATTCCGTAGGGAGTCACTCAGGTTACAGTCTTGAACATTGGGAAAAGACTGCTTATTTGGCAAAATGTAGGACTCATCTGGGAACTGCTGAAATCCCTACCAACTTGCAAGATCTGCTTGCTCATGTTTGGAAAAGAAAGCTCCGTGCCATCCATGGGTTCTCAAGGATTAGTGCGTCCGAGACAAATGGCTCGCTGCACAGGCAAGACACGACGCTAATGCAGGGTCTCAGAGTGCGTGTGATTTTTCAGCGTGCCGTGTCTTATGATCAACTAATAATTGCCTCAGGTTTGCTATTGTCATGAGCAGTTGTTAGTTCATTGGTCAATTACTATTGCTTGATAAATTACCTATATATGCATTATTCATGTCTAATCTACTTGTGCTTCAATCTTCGGTGGGTGCGGACGTACGGACTACAGTCCTGCATCTTGCAAATCCAGCTCATCGCATCTGCGAAGTTGCCGTCGGGGTCTATGAGTAGGTGCTTCAGAAAGATATTGGCCTGCGCAAATGCAAGTAGCTTCTTGGAAGCCAAGCCGTTTAGAGTAAGGCCAAGCTGAAAGATGCCCCTCACACCTCCCAGAAACTTGTGACTTACACTCAGGGTGCCTGGAGTCAATCTACATTGCTGCTCAGCCAGGATGCCATGAAAAGGCTGATGACGTGACTGCAAACAGCCAAAGAAAGCCACAAACCTCCAGCGGCCATGGGAAAAACAGCACTTGCTTGTTGGTTGTTTTCAACAAGGAGACCGGAGACCCCCTCCAAAAAGGAGGACAAACATGGACAAAACAAAAAAACACCGACACGACTGGACCGACCGGCCGCCATAGAACGTCCCCTGAAGACGCAAGCTTGCAGCCAAGCAACTACTTTCACAAATCAAGCAAGCGGTCTATCCGAATGGGCAAACAACCAATACATAATCACGACACATCATGAGTCCAAATAAATAGCTTGCCGAGAAGCCCGGCGCATGCCGCCGATCACCACTCGAGAGCGCCACACTAACTTGTCGAGCATCACCTCCCGGGGAACACCCAGGCAAAAAGCCATCAGCTCTTCAGCACGTGCTGGGCATCGATGCAAAAGTATTTTGTTGAATGACGTGCCACTGTTGCTGCTCTGTGCTTGTCCCATAAATTTGCCAAAGCATCAGTTCTTTAAGAATTGAAACATGACGGCCACTCTGACCTGGATTTAAAACTAAGCATTGTTGCATTTTTTTTGCGGCACGGTGGAAAAAACTGTGCGACAGGGCAAAAGGACCTGTAGACGCGCCATGCCAGTGTCCAAACCGGCTCCTGACCCGCAAAAGCTCCTGCTCCAGTTTTGACTAGGGAAACCTTGCAGTAGTGCTGGTAGTGAACGCGGCAAGGCATATGCAGCACCAGCTCTCTGAATTAATCCCCCCCCATCTTAAGCCCCGCGTCAATAAGGTAGTCCTGCTTCTCTCTCGGCGCCACTTCAGATGACAACAGGATACGCACGCCATTTGGAGGCGAGCGAAAAGTCTTAACATACAGCCGGCAAAATATGATCTTTGGACATGACAGTGCGGGGGGCCATCATGCAACAATAAATTGCTCACAAACAGGGAGACTCAGTGAAGGGTCGTAAAGAGCTGTTTTTTGCCAAGGAGGCCTTCTGATTTCAACAGGGTAATCACCATCGAACTGTTCCCAAAACACCAACATATGCCACCTCCACTCAACTACTGCTTCTTGGAGAGTTGGGGTTTTGGACATTGGAAAAGGCAGTTGTTGCTTGGTTGCTGTTGACCCCCCTGCAAAACGTTTAACTTTTTGGGGGTTTAGTGCAAAACTACTTGATTTTGACAAAAAGTTAAAGTCTAAAGATCCAACCCAATAGCAGTCAAGGTTGCTCCTTTTGGTCGGCCTCCAGCAGTTCCGGGGCTTCGGCCGTGATAACCTGGCGGCGAGCCGAATCAATGACACCGAGCGCAAATTCTGTTCGGGGACACCTGCGGGAAGAGGCGGGGGAAAACCAAAAAAGAAAACCCGTGAACAAGACAACACAAAAGAGAAAACAGCCACCAAACACCACCAAACCCAAAAGGCCAGTCCTAAGCTTCATCAGCATGGCATGCGTGGCTAATACCAGCAGCCCAAAAGCTGGAACTATGCGCTGTTGCCGCACTGAGAACAATGCAATGATATGCATCACAAAGCGAAACAAACGCATGCTTGAAGCCAGCCTTTCGAAATGCTGCAAGCAGGTGGCTGTTGCAGTTTTGAAGAGGACTGGCTAAAAGCAGCCATGCGCGATCCATTTTGCCAGGCCTGAACGATATCTGGATGCCTCTCGAAGAGCTCGTCCACACCGTAGTAGTAATCTCAGATGCGCATCAAGGGTGTGGCAGTACAAATAGGGCACCTAAACAAACACACCCACACAAACACACACACACACACATTGTCATGTGCTGCTCTGCTGAGCATCCTGGGCATGTCAGAAAACAATGCAGGACAGGGACGTATCCCCAAGTTGTCAAACATTTGCGTGGACCAAAAGCACAATTAAGAAACAAACTCGGAAACATCTAAATGCTTGTCGCTCGCGTCTTAAAAGACACGACTTCTACATCCCGGTTTACTCAAGAGCACCCTGGGGCCTACCTGGCAAGAACCCGCAGGCCGCTGCAATACATTCCAAATGGAGTCACGGTGACGTTCATTGACCGCGTCTAGCCAAAATGAGGTAGGCCCCAAAGACAGTGAAATATGACAAATGTCAATCACATGAAATGAACAACCACCCAGTTTGCCAGTTCTTGTCAAAACTGCAGAAATCAAGAAATGTTTTAGGGCCCAACGCAAACATGACCTTGCACCCTCGCGCATGTTAACGGGTGTGTCCAGCGACAAATCTTGAATCACAACTCCGACGCAATGCTGCGCTGACCCGCCCGTTTAGTGAAACAATGCGAAGTCATGCTGCCGTTCATTACAGTAAAAGGCCTCGGCCTGGTCCCACCTGTTGCAACGACGCATGAGTTGGCGATGTGTCAAGTTTACGCTCTTTGGCTCTTGCTGCCATGGCACGATCCCGATCAGCGCGGATCCTTGGAACAGCCAACGCGCAATCTCGATAAACACAACTGTAACAGCCCAGGTGGGGATCTCCTTCCAAGCGGGTCAAAGGGGGTCCCTGGCTTCAAGCGTCTGCTGAGGTCGCATGCTTGCGCATTGGTACGTTTTGCTTGGTGGCAGTCTTCAGAAATCATTGTGGGTTGGACAGGCTTTGTTACGTTCGGAAAGGGTCTGTGTGCCATTCCAGCCCTCGGGCACAATCCAGGTTGCAAACCACAACATGTTGCGCAACAAACCATTGTCGCTTCCGCGCAGCGCCTCTTCCCTCGCAGGGTCGATGGTTTGAAGCGGATGAGCATGATTGGTGTACTTGCAGTATCTACCTCTTGCATGTTCAACCCACCTGGCAAGTAGGTTATAGCCATGACTACAAGTAGGGGCAAGCGGTGCTAGGCACATCACGCCAAGCCACGTGAGCAAATCCCGCATGATGGCTTTGGCCGCCTGCTGCAAAGCAGCCCGCTGACCGATTATTTGGGAAGACTCGGGCATGAGGTAATGGTCCGTTTTTTTTTGGGACTGATAGTAGCGATGTACTTTTAACACCGCAACATTTTGAGAGTGGATGTGCAGCCATCAAAAGCGAGCAAACACATGTATCGTCTTACTTGGCTCCCTCTCAGCTGAGCTTGCTACAGTTGATGCCTAAGGTAGGGGGTTGCACGGGTCGCCTCGATGTTTTGACGCATGGTATCAGTCAAGCTTGTGGCCAAAGCCAAAGCGGCTCTCTGTAGCACTTACCATCACCCACCAATGTGGAAGGCACCAGAAGGTCCCTTTGAAAGCCAAATGGTTTGCAACCGTCAGACCAGCCAGCCAGTCAGACCACAAAAATGCGAGAGGGAACGTGCGCTTTTTGTGTGAAGAAATGCTCGCAGCACAGCTCCAGCCTCCATGCTGCCACTTTGTATGGCCCACAGCAAAGGCGAGATCGACTGCGTACCAACCTTGAGGCTGCAATTTGGCATCGTCACAGAGAAAGACCCCTCATGAAACTTATGTTTCATCATGATCATGTGCACAAAAGATCGCCAGAAAGCGGTTGCCAGTCTGCAGGGTTGCCGAGGCCGCCGCAAGAGGAAGGCAGGGTCGCACCCGGGAAGAACATACACATTTCAGACAACCCAAGCCAAACAAACACAGAGAAACAGCACATAGAGACACTGAAGGTTGATTGTCTCCGAGAAGCAGTGACCTTGAGGACCCACATGGCTCGCTGGTTCCGAGGAGCTGTGCTGAGAGCCTGGAAGCGCAAGCACACAAATCTGCACCCCATTGAAGTGTCCAATCAACAAAAGTTTGCGAGATGTGGATTGCATTGTACTAGCAGTCCATGGATGTTAACGGTCTCCTCAAGCCTTGACTCCCGAGATCTCCCGAGAAAACAAAAGCTTTTTGCTGTGGCACCATGTTAAGAGCAAAAACATCTTCGAGTTTCTGTGAGTGCGTTCAATCTTCATTCAACCAAGCGTTGGGGTAGTCGTTCCAAAAACTTGAGTTCGGGAAACGTCAAGCCGGGTACAGGTGAGGCCGTTGAGGCTTTCTGCCGTCCACATAAATCATGCCAACGGCTGCTTGCTTTTCGTGAAGCACAGGCACATGGGGGCCTAAGGGCATCCCTACCCAGCCATGTGCCCCATCCGCGCCCTCGCTGAGGCCTTCCGAATCTGCTTGGGGGAGTTGTGGTTGATGGCCTTCATGACCAGGGTGGACCCCTCCGTAATCGTCCGCACCAACATCCGGGCGATCAGCCTGGCTCAAATGCACCGCATCTTCAGCCGGACTTGTGGCGCCTGACCCCTGATTTGGGCAAGTCCTCTTTGTGGCGGTCAAAGGCCATCGAAATTAACTGCGCAGTCAGCGTAGCCACAGCCACTGCACACAATTGCCACGCAAACTGCCAAGTGGCAAAAACGGGGCCGCAAACAAGAATAAGGTCATTCTACTTGCTCAAAAAGGGACAAGGCAATGGGACTCAGAATCTTTGGCTCCAACTAGGCGGGCATAATTCCGCCCGATGAGGGTCATACTGAAGGGCAATAAGCCGCCGAGGTTCAAATGTGTACGTGTAACATGGGACCTTGAATGACCTCCGACAAACACCATGAGAACCATGCTTAGTAGAAAAGGCCCACGTTCAAACCCACAGAACACACATAAAATACCTTCCTCCCGCTACGCAGCATTTGTGGGGGGAAACCTGGAAGATCATTTTCCTCTTGCAGGACCCTGTCAGGGCCATGCTAGTGGCAGGGGGGGTTGACAATATAGCAGGACATCAGAGAGCCCTCAACATGCTTGGGGCATAAAACGGCTGGCTGAAGCTGTGTCACTGGCAAACCCAAAAAACAAACAGCCAGCAGCATGGCGACTGAACAAAGGCGTCACAAGCTTCTTGGAATCGGGGCCACGAATCGGGCAAAACAACACGAAGCTTCACCTCTGCCCCGCGTCAGCACCCACCAACAGTTCAGGCAAATAAACAAAAGCATAAAATGCTTCTGCTGTTCAGGTCAAGCCCTGTCTGCAACACCATTCGTTCGAAACCCCCCTATAAAGCACATCACGCTGCTGCTGCTGCTGCTGCTGCCGCTGCTGCTGCTGCCGCTGCCGCTGCCGCCGCCGCCGCCGCTGCTGCTGCTGCTGCAGCAACCGGTGCTTGTGCAGCCATATCTCTCTGCTGGTCCCCCAGCAGAAAGTGCACAGCATCATGAAGGTCCACACTGTAGAAGTTAGGAGTTTATCTCTTGAGTCTCCTGCACCCGTCCCCTCATAATTCTGAACGAACCGTGTTGAGCTGGCTTCCTCCAAAGAAATATCTGAACCAATCGTGTTTCCGAAAGGCATCTTCCAAAGTGGCTGGCCAATGTGATTCATTTGGCATGCGTCAACGCGGGGATCCGTTTTGAGACAATTTCCAGGGGACACCACCACAAAGTCGGCCGGATTCGGTCCCGAGCTTTTGCCCAAGCGGCCCCAGCGACCAGCCGAAGGCTTCACACAGCTTCTCATCCTCGGTGATCTCGCGCAGGCCGTCCAGCACGGCTGCGACCTGAGAACCGTGGGCACAGCTTCGCCCGGCAGTTTTTGGTTGAACATCTACACCCTTGGCTGATTGATCAAGTTGTCTGGCAGTTGTCGCTCTTTGTCTTGAGCCACGTTGGGATCTGGATATGCAAATTCGATTTCCTCGGATTCCACACGGGAAGGCAAACGTACGGCTGCTGGCTTAAAAGCATCCTCCCCAAAGGAGGATTGCTTAAACAAAGGGTGGTTCAATTTGTCCATGTTTGACGCTAATTACTTCACATGTTTCAACAGGGGCCCTTGGGGCCCAAACCTGGTTGTTTCACCCATTGGAGTCCGACACTATCAAAACAACAAATAGTGGGATGTGTTGCCCACGGTAGGTGCGGCCTTCATCTGAACCGAGGAGGCTGCCTTTGACATGTCCCTACCATGTAAACATCTTGGGGATACACCTGGAAACCCCCCTTCGCGAACCCAAGATTTCCTTTCAAGCAGAGCTATTCACCCAAGCTCCCGGACTCTAGTCTTGGCCAAGGAGACAAAGTGGAAATCGTCGAATTCAATACAAGCCTTCACCTCAGGCACCCCCGATAAAACCGCATCAGCCAGGCAGCAAAGGGGTTGAAGAAGTGCGTGGGGATGCCGTAGCCCACGTGGCGCAGCCCCAGCGCGGAGATATCGTCCACCATGCCTGAGCAAATCAGGGCTGCTCTTCAGCCCCGAAAAAGCCTGCGCAAGTCCAGCCAGAAAAATGACCTCCCCTTCAATCACCGGCAACGAACAGCAAACAGGAGCTGTCCTCGTGCTCAAACGCGACGCTTCCAGCATGGAATTGCGAGCGGTTGATCCTACTGAGCCCTAGTTCCGCCTAGGTTATTGGAGCGGTCGAAAGTTGCCTGAAGGACAACTTTTTGCTCTTCGGTGGCTTCGTCCAGTCGCTGGCCAAACGCTTCTGAGACAAATGTTTGCAAAAACAAAACGAGCCTCCAATCGTTCGTTATTCAGCCCGATGCGCTTGAGGCTGATTAAAAATGACATTGCATAGAGAACATGCGCTCTATTTGAGAACCAGGTCATTGGTTGCAACATGGGAGAAGAGATGCCATTTGCCACGGTATCCACCAACGATCATAAGGCGTCGACTGTTCAAGCTGCCCTTTCAACAAGCGAGGGCTGACATGTTTGCATAGCGGAAGTTCGTTTTTGGGCTGGCTCGCGAAAACAATCTCAAGCGCTTCCAAGTGCTTTCAACCAAAACATTCCCAACTTTGAGGCAGTAGCTTGCAATTTGGCTTTCCTGAGCGCCAGGCCGTGAGGGTTGCGGTACATGTCCAAGGTCAGTTCCAGCACCCGCTCCACGATGAAGAGCAATCGACTGGAGGACTGCTTGAAGAAGTCTTGCCCCTCTGGCGCCTCATTCCATAAATTGACTGGCTCCGCTCATCTTAAAAATTCACACCCCAAATTGAATGACTCCATCGATCGGACCGGATCCATTTGTACCAGCCTAGGTGCTTGAATATATTGGTAAGATATTTGACTGCCCTAGGCCCTGAAACCCTACACGTTGCAATCGGAGCCAAAGTTGAACTCGAAAGCTGGCCCTGCTTGGAAGAAGCCCTAAGCCTTCGCGGACGCTTTCCTTCCGTTGCCTTGAATGCCAGAATGAACTACATCCAGCATCCTCTCCTAAATCGTATCCGTTCGTGGCCCCCCAAAGCTTGCAAACCAGCATTGCAAGATGCAAAGCCAAAACAGGCACCAAAGCATGCTCCCAGCTCATGTGTGTGTCGGTGTGAACAAACAGCCAACGTAAAGGACATGCAATTTTGGAGGGGGCTTATCGCTTTCCATGTTTCAAACAACTGCAGCTGTCTGGCATGAAAGCCGCGACTATGTGGTACGAGCGTAATACACGAAGTACACGTCCGCAGCTGCACTCGAGAGTCACAACTTTTCCAGGCTTCTACGCGTATCGCTTTTGGAGGGGGCCTATCGCTTTTCCATGTTTTCTCACGTTTCTGCGCGCTTCATATCCACTCCCTGATGAAGTGGTCTTTGGAGGTCTTGACGGTTGGGTTGAACATGTAGCAGAACGTCGATGTGGAAAGCTCAAGCCGGAGCTTGAGCCCGTATAAGACAGGCTGCTTATATGCAAACGCTGGATAACCTAGCACTTCAAAAGCCAACTTTGCAGCGCTTCAGGAGGCTCTTCGGCCGTTAGACTACCCCTTGAGATAAGGCGCTGTCGCAAAGAATCGCGAGTAGACCTTGCCGCTCAGAAGCTCCCTCGTCTCTTGCTCCAAGGACCCCACATACCGCGACACCAAGCGCTCCTTAGCTGATGGACCTATGGTGCTCCAGATGGGAGGGGTTTGATTCGTCATTGGCATGACCTGAATCCACTGAAAATGTCCTGCTACCAAGCCGCCGTCAATGCACGACCCACGCAACTCGAGTATTTCTGAGCCAATGTGCGGTTTAGATTGGACTTTGTATGTGTTGGACATCATTGTCGCCAAACAACTAAGTAGCATACTTTGTTCGGGGATTTGTGAATCTGCACGGGCCCGGCATTGCTTTGATTTCCAGAATTAATGAATCATCATCACCACTTCGAACGATCCCATGCTGGCCGGGACTCCCTCCTGGAAGGCACGCCGATCTCCTTCACCAGAATCCGCTGCACATTTTCCCAGAGCCAGTCCCAGGCCACCTCGTGCTTGGTATCCCAATCCTCGCGCGCTTTTGCTGGGGGGTTTGCAAACGGCAGGGAACGGAACGCGTGGGGTTGCAAATGCCTGAGTTTGGCCAATTCTTTGCGGCCACTTGCTTCCTTGGACTTCAAAAGGTACTTTTTTTAATCAGGCTCGGCAAAGTAGACCTTACCTCCCGTGACTGGGAATCAATCATGACGAAAGCACTTCCGATTTGCGGAGGTTCCTGAGGGAGTTGTGAATGGGTCTTGAAAAGGCAAAGGCCTTGAAATCCCAGATAACCTTTTGGATACACAAATGCAACCAAACCAATCTCAACCAGTGCCATCTATTTCTACCCAAGCGAATACGAGCACCAAGGCCGATCCTTGGGCACCAGCGATCGCAGCGAGGCCAACATCACGGCTTTGAACTCGCCGAGGTGGATCTCTCCTGGCCCCGGCCGTGGGCATAGCCGTCCTTTTAGGTTGGAAATAGATGGGTTTCCCTGGTAGATGCGAAAAAAACCACCGGGAAATCCAGGAATCGCCCTCCATTGTTCGACCGAGACAACCAAAAAGGACACCTATGGCTGTGGGTCAAAACCCTGCACCCCTGGTTAAAACAATCAAAATAGGTGGTACATGGGTGTTCATCCGCCCCATGGAGGCATAGGTCATGACCCATGGCCATTTGGGCAGAAACCGACACAAGGAATTTGAGGAGAATATCAGTTGAGACTATTCCAAGAGGTGGCTGTCTTAGAGAAGCAACCTGTGTCTTGCAAGCTCGCGTGTGGCTCAGCCCCAACTCGCAAAATCACCGTGGTGATTGGAAGCTAATTGTAAGTACTGTTGTTCCCTGGATCTTGCAAGAAAACCAGCTGCAAACGATGTCCAGGGAAATATCTGCCCCCTCCGCGAGCAATGCCAGAAAGAAAACGAAATCACCACTATACAACCACACTTTTCCGTGGTCGGCTCCATGTCCCCTGCACTTCCGTGCGCGCGTGGACTTCACAACTGCATGTCAATAGGGATAAAGCACACTGGCAAAGCCCTGTACATGAATCATCCAACACCTTCCCGCAAGACTCACGGCCTTCAACAGTGCGGTTCCCTTGACATTCAGAAGACCGTATTCCATTCCCCAATATCCACCAACAGGAAGTGCAGTAAGGAAACTTACCCTCCCAAATGAACATGGAACCCGACAGGGACCGGTTCCTTTAACAGTCAAATGGTCCAAGCCAGGACCGATTCCCCGAACGTCGACCGCTTCCATGTGAAAAGGTGAAAAGGGTGGCACCTCCGGTAGCCCTGGACCTCGCTTCTCGCCACACATCGCCGAATTCGGCCGGCGCTGACGCGACAGGCCGTTGGCTTCGCCTGGCAGCTTGGCGAAGCGCAAGGAGATCACGTCACACTCTTCCTGCCGGGGGGGTGTCGGGGGTGCTGGGCGGAGGGTTGGAGGCTGATGTGGTACGTGCCCAGGCAAAAAAAAAAAAAACGCACAAAAAGACCTTGGAATCATCTCTCATCCATCAACTGGCCATGTGCTTTCTGGTTCTATTGCCAATTAATGCAACAAAGGCACCATGGGCCATGGGAACAAATGATCGCCCATCCCTTGTATGTGACCTCGCGCAACTACTGTGAACAAACATTACTGTGCGAGGGTTTTTTTTTTTGTTTCCGTGACGTGCGCTAAGCGGATTTTGAAACCGAAAACGCGAAACGCAAAATCCCCGAAAACAACGAAAACCACGAAAACGGCAGAAAACGCGAAAACCGTGAAAACCGCGAAAAAACGGAAAACAGAAACAACAAAAATCGGCAATAAACGCGAAAACCGCGAAAACTGTGAACACGCGAAAACCCACGAAAGCGGAGAAAACCGTGCGAATGCCAACTTTCGCATGTTTCCTCAATGCCAGCTTTCGCGGGGCATAACCCTTTGAAAAGGCAGGCGGCAAACTCATCCCATATTCTGTCTATCCATTTATCTATCTATGTATCTATCTATCTATCTATCTCTACCTAACTATGTATTTATGTATCTATTGATCTATCTATCTATCTATCTCTATCTCTATCTCTCTCTATCTATCTCTATCTATCTCTATCTATCTCTATCTATCCATCTATTTGTATCCATCTATGTATCTATCTATCTATCTTCCTACCTACCTATGTATCTGTCGATCTATCTATCTATCGATATATCTATCAGTTTCTCTATCTATCTATCTATCTATCTATTGATCGTATCTATCCTATCTATCCTATTTATTCTATCCAAATATCATATCTGTAACAGCGTTCATACCTGCCCTATTTAACTCATTGTATCTATCTAATGTAGATTGTCCATCGTATCATTCTGATACATATCAGGTGTCTGATTTACCTTGTCTATCATATCTATCATATCTATACTGTTTACCTTATCTATCTTACCTACCGTATCTTCTCTTATCATATGTTCTCTTGTTTTATGCTATCTTAGCCTATCTTACCGTGTCTTACCCTGTCTTCGCCTATCTTATCCTATGTACCGATCGATCTATTTGTCTATATATCTACCAATCTCTCTATCTTATCTTGTCCTATCCTACCCTCATCCTGTCTTCTCCCATCTAATCCAGTTTTCCTATTGTATCCGACCTTATCCTATCGTATTCTATCTTCTCCTGTATTAGCCTTACTATCCTATCTTATCCTATCTTATCCCGTCTTGTCCTCTCTTATCCTATCTGATCCCATGTTATCTCACCTTATCTTGTATGTTGCTAGATGTTCCTACCTTATCCTATCTCTACCGATCTATCTACCAACCTACCCACCCACCTACCTATCCTATCTATCCTATCTATCCTATCTATCACCTACCCACCCACCTATCCTATCTATCCTATCTATCCTATCTATCCTATCTATCCTATCTATCCTATCTATCCTATCTATCCTATCTCTCCGATCTTTCCCATCTATCCCATGGTACCTATCGCATCGATCTTATTCTATTTTAGCTATCTGATCTTATGCATCACATCGATCGTATCTTCCTATGTTCATTACCTACCTTGTCTTTTCTTATAATATATTATCCTGTATTACCCGTTCTTAACTTATTGTATCATGCTTCTCCTATTTTATACCATCGTATCCTATCTTGTCCTGCCTTACCCTATTTTAACATATCTTATCTCATATCGCCCTATCTGATCCTATCTGTCTATCTATCTACCTATTCTATCTATCCTACCTTTTCCAGCTTTCCTATTTATCTCATCGTGTGTAGCTTATGAATCGTTTCTAGCTTATCTATTTGATGTATCGTATGTCTTATCTACCTTATCTACCTTATCTATCATGTCTATCCAATTTACCTTATCTACCTTGTCTACCTTACCTACCTCTATAGTATGCTGTCTTTGCTTCCTTAGCGTATATTATCCTATAATACGTTATCTTATCATGTCTTGTTCTAACTTATCCTACCTTACCCATGTTGGCCTATCTTACCGTGTCTTATCCTATAGTATCCTGTTGTAGCGTATCTTATCTTATGTATACGTGTATTTCTCTATTTATCCACATCGCTACATATATATGTATAATCACGTGTTAGCCTTTTTTATCCTATCATATCCTGCTTTATGCTGTCTTGTCCTGTCTTATCCTACCTTACCCTATATTCTCCCGACTTATCCTAGTGTATCCTACCTTATCCTATGTAAGGATCTATCTATCTATCTTACCCTCTGTATCTTATCTATCTACATATCCATCTATCCATCTATCCATCTATCCATCTATCCATCTATCCATCTATCCATCTATCCATCTATCCATCTATCCATCTATCCATCTATCCATCTATCCATCTATCCATCTATCCATCTATCTATCTATCTATCTATCTATATTATACCTAAACGCCTACCTATCTATCCTATCTATCATATCTATCCTATCTATCCTATCTACCTTATCTATCCTATCTATCCTATCTTTCCCATTTGTCCTATCTGTCGCATCGTATCTATCTCACTATCTTGTTCCATCTTATCTACTTGATGTATCTCATATGCCTTATCTACCTTGACTATCATACCTATCATATCTATACTAGCTACCTTATCTATCTTGCCTACCTTATCTTAATCCTATCATACATTGTCCTGTCTTATCCTATTTGAACCTATCTTATTCTATATTGTCTTAACGTATCCTATTTTGTCCTGTATTATCCAATTTTATCGTATGTTGTTCTATGTTACCGTGCTATGTATCTATCGATTTATCTATCTATCTATCTATCTGCCTATATCTTATTTCTATGACCGCTGGGGCTCAAAAACACAAGGCCATTAAGCATACTAACAACAGAAACTTGCAGCGAACACCTGCAAACATCGCGAAAACAGGACAACCACGAAAGCGCGAAAACCGTGAAAAACGAAAACCGCGAAAACCGCGAAAACCGCGAAAACCGCGAAAACCGCGAAAACGTGAAAGTCGCGAAGTTGCGAAAACCGTGAAAACTGCGAAAACTGCGAAAACCCGAAAATTGTGAAAAACTGAAAAAAGAAGAAGAAAAAACGCGAAACGCAAGCATGGGAGAACGGTGAAAAGGCGCAAGCTACAATGAAAAAGGCGAAAGCCACAAGAGCCAGCAACGGAGTTTTCTGGTTTTCTCGGTTTTCTCGGTTTTCTCGATTTTTGTCGGATTTCCCGGTTTTCTCGGTTTTCCGGTTTTCTCGGTTTTCCGGTTTTCTTGGTTTTCTCGGTTTTCCGGTTTTCTCTCGCGAATCCGGTTAGCTCCGTGTCGCTTAAAACGATTGCTTAGAAACATTAAATGCCAGCGTGCAGACATGTGACCTCACTTCATCTAGAACAGTCGACCATGCAATCGTCATCTTGCACAAACAATGGCGACTTGATCCAGAATAGAACCTCCCCAACAACTGTAGTCTTCTTCTGCACGGCCTGTTGTGTGACTTAAGCACAAGTTTTGACCTGGGCCTCCGCACAAATCATGATAATATACAGGTCAAAGATGCTGCTCCCTATCGGGCCATGACACAGCCTCCTTTTTGTTTCCGCGTGCAACTTCCGCTGCAAGGGACAAACACCTAAGACTTCACGGGTTGCCTAACGGAGGGCGAACTGGCGAGAAGCAGCCAGAAGCTCCTGCAGTCGGAAGGTATTTGCGATGCTCTTGACGATCACGTCGAAGGAGTCAAGCACCTCAAACCTGTGCGACGAGCGCCATCAGTGGCTAACACCCGTTGGACTGAAGGGAAACCGCGAACCTTCCCAACAAACGAACAAATACTAACTGTAACAAGCACACTCAAACAACACTAATTGCCAAGCACTGGCAGCAAAAGCAAGTAGCGGCCGCTTCCCAAAACAAGCCCCTATTTGATTATTATGGATACAATTTGGTGTAAAGGTACAGTAGATATTTTGTTCGAGGCGTACCGTGAAGAGCAGTGCAAACGACATCGTTGATATTCAATATTCACGTGCCTACTTCACATCAATGTCCATTATGCAGGATCGTATTCAATTGCCCTTCACTTGACCTATCCAACATCTTGCCCAACTTGCATTGCCCTAAAGGGAACTAGGGACCGACCAGAAGCATGACATTTCACCAATGCTTCAAAATACATTCCATCACATAAGCCAAGCATGTACTCACATGCCTGCAACAAAACAAAGGACTTATCCTCACCTAGAAAAGTGCACGAAGCCCTGTGCCGAGTTGCATCCATTCCCTATCGGACAAGCCCATCACAGCTGCGTTGAAGCAGAACATCTCGTTGAAGGTGGTGGGCACACTCTGCTGGCCCATGTTGAGATTTGTTTTCGGTGTGGCGTCAGAGTCCTCAACAGGGATCGATTTTGCTGGGCTTAGGCTTTGCACAAACTATTGCACCTGATCCCTCGAGCAACTCTGGCATGGAAGGTTTGTTCCATTCCTGTCAGCATTCATTTCCTGCAGTCTATGCGACAAAGAACCTAATCAGGATCAGCAGCCATAAGCATAGATAATACTCCTTGTTTTACCAGGGAGTGGCCCTCTTCTGGAAGAGTTAGGCTTACCACCTGGCAAGTAGCGCTGTTTCCGCCAAATCATGACATACGCTGATTGCGAGACCCAAAGTCTGCTGGCAAGCAACCTGCACAGAATGGCACGAGTGGAGGGAAGAATTCTAGACAAAACAAACTAACCCAGGCTATTGATTGTTTTGCAGGTCTTGTCTTGGACTTGTCCCAGCAGAAAGCCGGGTTGCCAGTTGCAAACAGCACTCATCTATGCGATCAAGCTTTCGCAGGGTCAGCAGCGAACAGTGACAACACATGGCATGTTCCAATCCAGCGAATGCTTTTGAATAGTGTTTCATGGATCAAATGCTCATCATGGAAACATTAAGATGCAAGCTGGCTCAGCTTCCGTCATTGCACGGGGGACGCAGGTCGTCCGCTTTAACGTTGCTGCACATTTCCTTGAACAAGACTGCTGGCCCAGTGACCCGCGCTAACGCCATGTTGGCCCTTGACGAATCGGCGCGAATCGGAGGACAGCGAACTAGAAACAGCACATGCGGAGCACAGTTAACCTTGACACCTGCACGTGTGCACCCCCCCACCGACAGCACGCAATAGACATACACATACACATATACAGTCATCTGCAGTCCCCAATTCCTTCCCTCTTTGCCCTTCAGCACGTGCTTTTGGAGGTTTGGGTTATATAATTCAGGGTTGGTTCAGGACAGCTTGGGGGGAAATTGACAGTTGATTTGGAGTGGAGATGAGTACGGTTTCCCACTAGGAAGGAGAGTCAACAAGCTGGCAGGGGTGGAGCACTTGAAACACCAAACTGGGGTCCTTCACCTCCTTCACCTCCTTGGTCTCTGATGCCGCCATGCTCCCCTCCTCGCCGGAATGCATGTCCTCAAACTCCGGGACCTCGCCCCCAGAGGCGATCGCCCAGCTCACGGCCAGGATGTTCAGGCGCTCCTCAGACCCGCAACTTGAGTTGGAATGCCGGGCAGTTCACCGACGTTCGGCCCGTAGCTTGCCATGGGCGCCATTTCGCCTTGTGCTTTGTTGTGACATCATATCCCCTTGCTCGTGAATTAACAGCCGGTTCTGACGATGGTGACTTTGCATTCAGCCCAGGCTTTGGGCAAATGAACGCCACACGAAAAACAATTTTGAGGCCTGGATCTGTCGGGAGCCTGGAACAACCCGGCTAATGAATGAGGCCTCGCGACCATGCCTCATCACATTGTCGAAAATGCCTCTGGCATGCCAAGACCGACCGGTTGGCTAGCTGGAATGCATTCTATGGTTTGCTCAGTGCGTGGAATACAACCTTACACGCAATTCTGCGCAGTTCGGGCTGCTGCGTGCGAAGAGCATGCGACACACCTCCATGCTTGACATGGGTCAAGTAGGGGTTCTCGTCACCCCAACAAGTCTGATTCAATCGGCAAAGTACATTGACATTGACATACTTTGCGGCACACAGCCTCCCGTTGTGCAGCTTTGGCACCGCGAAGGTGTCGCGCATGAAAATGAAGCCTGTGCAAACAACGCAGCCCTCGAAGGCTGCAAGCGCTGCAAGGACCCCCCGCCGCCCCTCAACTCCCCTCGTTTTGCGACGCTCAGGTGGGCAGGGCTCATATTTCACGCGTCGCTAACACCAATCAGCTACTATCCCACCAATTAACGCGGAACCTGACAGGGCGTCCCATGAATCTTGCAAAGGAAAATGGTCTTCCATGTTATATGATGTGAGGGTACTTACCGAGCACTCGTGCCCCCGATTTGTAGAACTTCTTCCCTGTGTGTTGTGATTTGCGTGGTCACACGAGTTGGTGATACTACCCTCCCACCAACTGAAATGGAATTTCCAAGAGGAAAGTAGTCTTTCTACAGGGGTCTGTGCACTTCCATCTTACCTGGTGGGAGGGTATCTCATCTTGGCTCATGTAGGCTTGATTGGCCTCAATGCTTCATCCCGCAATTGTTTGGGTTCCAAGTGACTAACCCCTGACGCTCGGTTGCTTTCTGCTCCCCTGCTAAAAGTTTAACTTTTAGTGGTTTGATCGAAAACCCATTAGTTGGCAAAAAGTTAAAGTCCTAACATCCAAGCAAAATGCACCAAACAGACGGTATCGGATACCGGTATCGGGACCGCGTGTGCCATTTCTGGCCTCCACCCGCGTAGTTCAGCATTCGCCGGAGTCCGTCATAGGCCAAGGAGCTCAAGCCATCACCCAGCCTCAGCTGAGTCGATCCCTGGTCGCGTGGCAAAAGCCGGGGGCGACATCTGTTCAAAAGGCCAACGCAGCAACGGCCATCTATAGGCACCAGCCAATTTCCAGCAACCAAGACGCAACCAACGGGATTGATCAATACAACGTCGTGATCAGTCGACCACTATTTGGCGGCGCTGGTGCTGCCAACACCTCCAACGCATGAATTATTCCTCCGATGCGGACCTAAGAGGCCATACAAAGTCTCGCGACCATGATGGAATGCCGTGGATTGTTGCTCCAATCACGAAAGTACTGTGATCGCATGTGTCGATACTCTAGCTTTGAGCATCAATTAACATGCATCAACTGTTCTGTTGGTGGCCGAGGGAAAAGCACAAACCCCAACCCAAGCATGCCCTTACCATGGACATCGAAATGGGAGCCGATTCCGCGTTGTACGGAATATTCAAGAGGGACAGCCCCTACATCTTGCTTTAGGCCGCGGCTGCACTGCCCCAAATACGCGTCATTCAGGAGGTGCTGATTTCTTGCACGAAAGATGTCTTTAATTGTCACCAAAGCATATATTTCAGGGTTGGAAGTTGACATTTCAGCCAGTCAGCGCCACCCGGCCCATCCATCCACCAAAGTGCCCGCGTCCAAGTGGCTCTCCTTGGAGCAGCTCGAGGATGGCTTCCCGAAAGACCGCCACCCGAGGCGAACTCACCTCCAGATCCAGGTGCCGAAATCCTGGCCGGAATCTGCCAGCTTGACGAATGGCACCACGGGGCACATTCAGGCTCAGTTGGGATCAACTCAAAGTTGAGATCTCGGGCGTTGCGCAGCTTGTTGCAGCTACACTGCACGCAAGGCGAAAACTCATGAGAAACAAAGCAAGCATTAGCACACTTTGCATGAAGCGCACACCCAGTACAAGAGCAGCCATGTTTTTATCAGTAAGTCCTGCGACACACGCTGCCGACGCGAACAACCGCCCAACCTGGCAACCCAACCCGGCCTATGAGTTCCACAACGGATTTGGTTTCCTGGCCACCAGGCATGGCCGTGATGATCTGCTCAATACCCGAGAGAAACCTTGGCGGGAGAGGCGGGAAGACCACCTGGTGAGTGACAAAAAAAAACACGCTTGGCTTTTGTTCCCAACCAGGTAGTTTGAGCCCGGGGTTGGGGCTTGACTCAGGGCTGTGCTGTTGAACTAGCTGCAACAATCAGCTTGGGGCCGGCTTGCTAAAGGCTGTTTCGCGTGGTTTGGAAGTGGTTTCGCTCACAGTTCAAGCCATTCTTGCATTGAAAGAAGCAAAGCGTACGCTTGCTCAAGAACTGCTTCATTGTGGACTCCGAGTTTGGCACATGTCTCGAAGTGGAAAATGCCTTAGCAGTTAAGCAGAGTGCCAGCAAAGCGGATAAGGCTACAGGACTGGCTTGTTCTGATCACTTGGTACCATTCTTGCCAGATCCAGAAAAGCGGTATGGGAGCGTTTTCCACCGAAAGCAAGCCTAGACTCCAATCGCCAGGCTAGGTCAACCAACCTAAGGGGTTCACAAGCGTTGACAAGCCCAACAAAACTGCATGAGGCAGGTCGGACTGTGAACCTTTTAGGCAAATCCTCATACGGGCAATCTTACTGAACACCATGACCAGTTCCTCGCCAAAACTGCTTCTTCATGTCATCCATTGTGATTTTCTTACCGCCACAAACGCCCTCTTATGAGCAAACACTTGTGCATGGCCAAGGCGTCAAACGATGGAAAACTGACGGAAAATGCTCGCCACCCGGTACACCCATCAGCGGCCACTTCCACCAAGTGGTCCGTCTTGTCACTCTCTTCACCCATGACAGGGAATCAACGACACAAGCACCTTGAGCTGGTTGGTTCTCACCTTCTAGACTCTAGACACTTCCCCGCTCCCGGCAAAAATCCCCTACACTTGAAGGCAGTCGGGGTGGCGAGTGAGCCGGTGTGGCTTGGCGTGGTAAACAGTTCCAATCCGTTCCATAAAGCTGCTCAATCCCAATGCTCCTCTGACTGCCACACACCCAACATCTTCGGAACAAGCAGGAACTGGGGCGTCCAAATTGCAGGCGGAACTTACATTCCTGTTTTCCGCTCGGCTGAAAAACGTACGGAGTTTGGTGCAGTCTCTCTCTCCCACGCTGAGGACCCGGCCTACCTGACATGGTGTTGCGAGCTGTCTTGAACAAGTGCTGCAGGCTGGGCGCGGCTTCGTAGAAGGCAGTCTGGAGCCGTGCAGGCACAAGCGGTCGCAGCAGGGAACATGAGGCCTGTGACAAGTAGCTTTCGATCCTATGAGTTCACGAAGGATGAGCCAAAAGCCAGCTTGTGAGACAAACCCCGGAGCATGTCACACGCAAGATTTATGTACTTGAACAGCCTACGTATGTGTGACATGTGTGTGTGCGCTAGTTGCAAGGCCTCAAGGTCACCCCAAGGTCTTCCCCAAAAACAATGACAGGTTCACGAGGGGCTTGAACTGGGCAAAGTCTTTGCCACCAACGCCCATCGCAGTCGGTGAGAACTTGCTCATGTTGGAGTCAAGAAAACGGAGCTCGAACCCAGACTGACTTGTCCCCATCGGGGGGGTTCGCAAAATTACCTTCCACGGGCAAGTCAGAAGGACATGACCCAACAAACATAGCCATCCGGTCAAATGGGAAACCTCGCGAAACAGCCCTTTCTCAAGCCATGTCAATTTGGCCTTGGCAGGATCGAGCGTGTGCCGTGCCAAGCTGCGAAGAGGGCATCGGCAGCAGCATCCGGGTCGCTGAAGCTGTCGACATAGGCTCGCCAAGCTGTCTGCACTTCCAGAGCCTCAAGTCTCGGCTTCCGACTGTTGGCGTCAGGGTTCTACTTTTTGACTACCAGGGTGGACTCAAACCCAGGGGTGGTTCCCAAAAGGAGAACCCCTAGGCTTAAGTCCATCTTGGGGTACTCAAAAAGTAGAACCCTGCTTGGCGAAATTTGCTGGCCGGGGCCAAAAGATCGAAGAAGCAGAGGGGTTTAACCAGCTTGGAGAAGTCATGTCGAATGTCAAGCACGTTGTTTCTCAGTCAGACTACGGCTGGACTAGGAGGGTTACACAGGTGAATCGCTCCTACAAAACGGATCGAATACGACACATCCCCAAGGGCCAGCTTTGACGGTTGGTTGCCGCCGCCCCTCCTGCAACAAACCTTCGCTTTTCCTGCACCCTGCCTGCGCCCCACCACTGCACTTGTGCATGCTTTGCGCGGCTGTTCTTGAGTACTTGTGGGATTTGGACTTGGCAAAACATGACAGCCTTCCACATTTGTTTGACTTGCTGGCAAGCTCCCTGAATCTCAAGGAACTAGCACCACCAAAGCGAAGTCAAAGGATTGGCCGCAAAAAGCCAACAAGCTCACTCACTGTCGGTTTGCCCGCCTGCTCCTCGGACATCACAAACCTGGCAAATGAAAGTGCTCAGCAACTCAACTTTTTGGGCTGCGTCGGCCAATGACAGAAATTGATGGCGGAAGCCTTGTGTACTTGTGAATTCGAATGTGCGGTTGGAAGCATCCGCCCAAAAACCAAATGTCCGAGGGCGAGCATACGAGCAACGAGAAACAGTCGCAAAGTCCACACCGAGGTGCTTTTTGCATTCAAGAGTAACAACTGCTCGACAACCTACATTTTCACATGACACTAATTTAATCTAATCAGCCTTTCAAGTGGGAGTTACCCGGATTGCTTGACATGCGACCGCCTTGTCCCATAGGCCAGATGGGGTGCAGCATGCAGTGAACCGAGGCTTTCTGGGGAACTGCCGCCTCCAGCTTCGTTTCAGGACATGCCTTGAGTGCTACAAAGGGATTCTTTACTCCAGCAACAGGTAAATCCTGCATCTCATTTGCGAAAGGAACTGGCACAGGGCCCAGTCTCCAAATTGCTATCGTTCAAAGGGCTGACCAATCTCAACAACAACGACACCAATGACTCACCTGTTGTTTCTTAGCATAGCCTTGTCAGTACCTTGCAATGAGTGCAAAGCATTGTGCGTGCAAGTTGAAGTCAAAGAAGGCATATCAAGCCTCAGCCGTTTCCCATAAAGCAGCCAAGCCGAATCCTGCAGCTGAAGGCACTTCGGACATTTAAATCCACAAATCAATTGGCTCAACTCCCCACAGCCCTCCCAAGCCTTTCCAAACTCGCAGTGTGGATCTCCTCTCCGGAGCCAGCGTCTGGAAGTTCGAGGCCTCACATCCGCCGAGAATCCAAGCAGACAAGCTCCTGTTGGCTACGCTTGGCGAGACCCCTTGGCCAGTGACGTGGCCCTCCAAATAAGTTTTTCTTGCAAGCGCCCCGTGAATCGCCAAATGAGATGCCATGAGCAACCTGCTTTTCACTGCTCATTTTCCTCCTGCATTCTTGAATTTATGCTGGTTGCATACGGTTTGTCATTTGCGCACAGGTGCGAGAGAAATCAATTTGACAAGCGACTTGTACCTTGCAGTACTCCTAGGTTCTCTGCGCTTCAGTCGCCAGAAATGCCATCTCGACATGTGCCAGGCTTGCCTGGATCCTCATCAGTCCCTGCCGCATGCCTCACATCCTGCAGGAATTGCTGGACGCGCTTGTCCTGGCGAGGTCACGCTCGAAGAGGTCCAATTCGCAGTCAAAAATGCCTCTTGCCCAAGAAAATCCCAATAAGTGCACCAAAAATCTTCAGAACTTGGAGTTTGCCATTGAACAATGCGATGCAAACTGCCATCCATGGTGTATTGCGCCAGGTGGATTGAACAATGGATCCGTGGCACTCGGAGTTGCACTCGAAGGTGTCTTGACCCCCCCTGGGCTGCCCCCCCCCAAAGTTGCATGTAAGCCCATACCCTTTGCATGCGTTTTAACACTGTGGGGAAGAAGTAAGGAAGTCCGAGAGGAAAAACTGGAGAGACAAAATGGCGAAGGACGCTTTGGCAGCTCGATCTGGACAAGTGGCTGCCCACGGCACTGGGCGGCATCGGCATCGTTTCGGAATCGCGCAAATATCGTTTGGGGAAGCGTTCTCAGCTCAGTACAAGAGCAGTACGCGAAGTACGCTTTGGCAGCTCAGTTTGAACATCGCAGCTGTTACGTACCAGTTTAGGACGCAGCGGACCCAGCTCAAGCATCGCAACTGTTCAGCAGACGTGTAGTACATGAGCAAGGCTTCATCCCATGATAGTGCAAAACCTTCCGCGAAATCTGCGTTCGCCCTTCCGCGGTCTTCCGCAACCACCAAAGATGCGTTCGTATTCAACACCTACAAAAAGCCAGAGGAGGGCTTGGTTGATCCCCATATGCATGTTTGTATACACATATATATGTATATATAGAGATAGGTTGTAGAATCACAAGCATCTTGATCATTTAGCTGGGTCCCTCATGCAACTGACAACGCTGTGGCTATTCGTTTCAGTGACATTTGCGAGCGCGGGCTCAGCATGTGTGACTGTTCTTTTTCGCTCCGCATGCAATTGCTGCGGCCCGGAAAGCTTTTGATTTTGGTGCGAAACTATGCGAATGGGGTTGTTTGGCTGGAACCGTCTACATTTGACATGCTTCCTCTTCCAATCATTCCACTCCGAAGTGTCAAGCTATCGCATTGTCAAACCGCAACCCACGTAGTACAGCACGTGTGGTTGTCGCAGAACTACTTTTTTGCGCTTTTTTGTGTTTTCCAGCCTTTGGCTTAACTTGTTCAGGTTTAGGGTTAACTTGCCCTCAACCCCCCCCCCCGTTTAGCGTAATTTTGGGTGCCCTCAACACTCCGCTTAGCGTTTTGTTTTGGGCTTAACTTGCGCTCAAACCCTCACTTTAGGGTTTCATTCAGGGTTCAGGTTTAGGGTTGAACTAACTTGCCTTCAAACCCCCGGTTTAGGTGTAGGGTTTGGTTTCACTTGCCCTCAAACCACCCGTTAAAGCCTCACTGTAAGGCGTGGAGAGCTTCACTTGTCACCTGCTAACTTCTGGCTGAGCCTAGGGTAATCCAAAAAATGCACATAGTGACCCATCGAAAAGCCGCACCCTGCGCAGTTGCGCGCATCAGCGAAGGCTTGCCGATGTTCTAAGGGCAGACCGTTCGATGTCAGGCGCGGGTGCTTAGATGCTGACAGGCGCGAGGGAATCTGATGGTGGGTCTACTTGCGACACCTGTTGAGAAACATCTCTAACTGTCTGGCCAGGGACAAATCACAGCTGATCAATACTGTATACCAGGAGCCTTAAAACCACTATGTTTGTTGGGAAAACACGATGTTTTCGAAAACACGTATTTTCGATCTCACGCATTTCCCCATACATTCCTTCAACTCATCATCCGTTCAACAAAGCGTCATCTCAACCTCAGAATCTCCCATTGCCCTCGCCCCTTTTGCGCAAATAACGAAATCAGCTTTGCACTCGCCACTCGTCATTCGCAACTCCAATCTGAAAGCAGGAGGCCAGGCCTAAATAGTCAAAAGTACCACACCTTGATCCTTCAAGAAAGGCTGCCAGTTTTGTGACACTTGCCAAGCAGCAATGCCATGCATGATGAGGGCTCAAGCAAAGACCGTTTTTTGCCCACGACTTCGTTGACTTCCATCAAAATTCTTGAACTCGCGCATGCAGAACTGAACCCGAAAGCCAATAGAATGTCCACGCTTTTCAACGCTTTCCTGCGGGCTTTCTACGGTTTAGCTACGGGTTAGAAGGCAGGATGTTTTCCACAAACACGATGTTCTTTGTTGGGGCTGCGGTTTAATACGGGCTTTCTACCGGGTTTCTACGGGTTTCTAGGGGTTAGCCGCCAGGATCCCGCCCCATTCTCCCAAACAAAACTACATCATAAAAAACAATCTCAAAAGTGTCACCCGGTCTTGTTTAAGAAACCAAAAGGGCCTTCTGGATTCCAGCGCCCCCTGGAGCATAGGGATCTTCAGGTGCCGGTTGCGGTGAAGGTAAGTAAAGACTGAAGCCAGCCGCGCACCCTGTCTGTCAGGCTCATCAATGTGGGCCTCAAAATTTGAAGCATATTCAGTATAGAGCCCTGCCGCTCATTTGAAAGCTTCATGGATGAATTCCACTCCTGACCCTTGCCTTTGCCCCTTTGCTCCAAATGAGTGTTTGGCCTCAGAAGCCAATGTTTAAGGGTTTTATAAAAAACACAGTGTTTCTTTTTTGAAAGCACATTGTTTTCAGAAAATCGTGACAAACACAATGTTATGGTCAGGGTACGACATTTTTACAGGTTCTTGAAGCCCTCGCTAGTTTCAAACCAGCTCCAAACACAAAAACACTAGTAGACAACAGTTGCAAAAGGAAAGAGCATGGACTATGTTGCCCTTGAAATGTTCCCACACATTCTGGCTAGGGCCATTCCTATGAAAGAAAGCGCCACGCCATTGAAATCAGCCCCTTTAATCTGTTGATTAGGCATATACCACATGGCATGCCGGACATGCCGGACATGACTATACTGATACCCTCCTCAATATCCCAATGGAAATGGATTGTGAAAAAGGGTCGTCAAAGGAAAATCCTTTTCCAGTTCTTTTCAAGTTCCCCCCTCCATCCCACCCCATCCCACCCCATCCCACCCCATCCCTTCCCATCCCACCCCATCCCACCCCATCCCACCCCATCCCACCCCATCCCACCTCATCCCACCCCCTCCCCCCCTCGCCCCGACCCAACCTCCCCCCCACCCCCCCAACCCCCCGCTGGGCAGCCCGCACCCTGCGCAGCTCCGTTCGCAGCAGGGAAGCGGCGACCACCAAAGCAGTGCCGGGGCTCGTGGACCTCCTGAGGGTGTCGATGGTACTCCTTTCAGGCGAGTCTAAAGGGAGCACATATGACACTTAGATGCTTTGGGATTACATACCCATGCTTGATGTTCCTCCCCATTTCAATCCACGGCCAGTGTGTAGCCTGAACATCGAAAACAGAGCAATACTCTGAAGAAGGCAGTTGCGAAACATCAAGCCGAGCCCAAGTAAGCGTCCACAATACAGAAGGCTACCTCCTGGAAATTAGAAGAAAGAGCCAAACAAGTCCGAGCCCGGGAAGCTTCTCTACAAATGTCTCCTTTTTTCCGGGTGAATTACTATGATACACACCGTCATGATTATGCTCAAAAGGGTGATTGTAACCCCTCAGCAGTAACCACGTACATCCAGTTTCCTCAACTCATGAATCGGAGGCCGGGGTATGTGCATCACAGGGTGTGTTGCAAGCTCTCTGAAAGAACGGGATCTCTGTAAAATAACGCGTTGCATGCGTGAATGGCCTTGTGCCTTGGACATCTTTGGACCCGAACACGTCAAGCCATTGTTGATTGATGGGGAGAGGTGTTTTTGTGGATGGGGTAACAGAAGGATTGAAGACCGACAAAGCTGCTGAGTTGTGCAAGGGCCCCTTGATTCGAGACAGCCACAAACCCAGGAGAGGTTGATGGACAAAAGTCCAAAAACTGCACATGTCAACCAACAACTGCCTTACTATCTGAATCTGGAATGTACTACATTCATTGTGAGAACATGGGAAGCCTGTCAAGCAGTGGCAGGACCGTATGGCTGGAAGGATTTTGGGAGGGCTTCCGGCCCACCTCCTATCGGCTAGAGCATGAGTACAGCCATGGTTGCCAAAGGCTCTGGAGGTTGGTTCCCTTGCATCCGAGATGCGAAAGCCCAAGTGTGATGCAGCTTCAGGAGAAAGGGTGCCAAAGTGGGGCGTCGTGTTCAATTTGTGGGGTGATATGTCATGGTTACCAAAGTCTTTTCCTGGGGTGTGAGCTTTGACATATGGCTTTTCTGCGCAAACTGCTTCAGACAACACACGGTGCGCAAGCCCTTAAATTTCTAAATGACCTCTAAAGGTCAAATGACCCCTAAAATAAGGGGTCATATTCCCCTATGTCACTTTCGTCTTGTCAAATGACGAATGCCACAACAAAAGCGCCACCAGCAGGGAGTTCAGGATGTCATACGCGTGGCGTAAAGCTCCGAGAGCCACGCACGACAAAAGCAAGCTGAGCTGGGGGGAGATTTAGTCACCCCACCTCCTCCACCAGCTTAGCCCAAAACACTTCCCTGGTGCTTCTTTTGATCTGCAGGAGGTAGTAGTTTGCGCCATACTTCGTAGGCACAAACCACTTTCGTTTAAATATTTACCTACCTGGTGGAGCAAAAGTCTTGCCAAAAGTGCTTGACACTCCGCCTGCGCCTGGGGATGCCTGGGGGGGATGTCCCCATGTAGGATTTGGGAAGGGATTGTGTTAAAGCAAGCCATCCATTTTTGCAGAAACACATGTCGAGCGTGGCCAAGGCAAGTGCCGGCAAATGCCAGCATGCTTGGATTCACTTTGACGTCCTTGTTGAAGGTGTTTCTAGGTGTAACAACGCCAGCGGACACAAACACACTGACAAGGATAAGGTGGAAATGAAACAGAACCCTGTTTGGATGCAATGGCAAAGCAGCAATCTTCCTGATGTTCCTACAGTTGTTTGGAAGCTTCATTGTTTAACAGTTCAGATTTAAGATTCGGCCCGGCCCGACTGACTGCAGGCCAGGATCACGAGGCCCTCTGCCAGCACGTCCAGCAGCACCGTTGGCGGGCCGAGCTCGAGCACGTCAAACCTTAGTTAGCGGTTGGCAGCACCCGCAACCAGTGCACGTCTCGGCGGTTTCAAGTAAACAGCCAAAGCAACCCAGGCCAGGCACAAGCCAATCCTCAAATGCGGCCGTGAGATGGCATGAGAGTGTCTGCCCTTCCCTCTTAAGGGAAGAGGAAACGCACGAGGGATCAGCGAATGCAGCGAATGGTTTGACGCGCTTCAGCATTGAGACTTGCAGCAAATCAAAGCTTGCTGGTCGCCTGCCCTGCCAGAAAACATGATGAACCATGCAATCCCTCCAGCAGCCAGCTGTTTTGAAACACAGCCCTTTCGGGGAGTAAAGGAAAGCGAACGCTGAACGCCAGGCTCCCGCAAAATGTGGCCCTTGCAGGGCCAGGCCATGTTCAGCACGCTTCCAAGTGGCTCTGGAAAGGATTCGTCGAAGGCATCTTCCAAGAAGGACTGCAGCTCTAGCGTGACATCATCCTGGATGGGAGAGAGAACAAGGCCTCCACTACCAACGGCTTAGCTGATTCCTATCTTGCAAAGGGCGCAATCTCGCCAAGGGAACCTGACCGGGCGCAATCAACAAGACCGCTCTTCCAGCTCGTGCTCGGCTTTGCCATCAGACAAGCTAACTCCAAAGAAACAACGCAGGCAGTCGAGCTGATGAAGGAGAAAGGGTGTTGGATGAGGGCCCTACCGAAGCTCCAACTCAAATGTTGATCTTCAAGATTCTTGATGCCGACCTATGATCAACAAACCGGATCGTCCTGGTCAGCCGGGAGGAAGTTTGCAAAGCGCGGGTCCTGAGAAACGCACCAAACCTAGTCCCTCTGCCTCGAACCTCCCTGCTCAGCCACAAACTGTTCGGCAAACACGCCCGCTCTTTGATCAACCCCCCTCAAGCCTGCCAAACTCCGTGGAATCACCTGATCCATCATGCTGCAATGCTTTGTGCCGCCATGGGCCATAAGAATCCACTCTTTTGCCTAAGCGTTTGCGAGCTGTGGCCACTCCGACATACTTGAAACACGTCGCAAGAAACCAACAAACTTGCGCTTCCCCTGCAAACTTGTTTGCACCAGCAGGAGCCTGGCTGATTGAAGCATCTACTGGGTCAAACAAAACCTCCTCCCTTTGAAGGGGCCATGCTTTCAAGAGGTGAAGTATGATAGCGGGTTGAGAGGTATTCCAAGACGCGTTTAGATTGATAGCATGGGCGGGTCCCAACAGCATCATTGCATCATCCTTTCGCATTATGCACAACATGCTGTGGCTTTCGTTCCAAAAAGCAAAAACTTGTTCCCTGGGCTGCCGGCAACAACGCAACCTCTACATTGACCCTGTGAACATTCAAAGCCGAGTAAACGTTCACAAAGCCTGCGCACTTGGAGTCGTTGGGGCGCAACCATCCCCTGTGACCATTGGGCAGCCAAAATGCTGCTTGCAGCGCGGCATAGAGGAAGTCCACAACTGCCGCCGAGGACCCTTGGGCCTGCAAGCCAGAGGCAGATTGCCACTAGACAACGGAGGAAAGCTCACAAGCAATGACATGTATATATATATATGTATGTGATACATGTGCTTTTCATCTATGTATATATATATATATATAGAGTGTCAACTTTCAATATTAAGCTAGATAAGACCCGGAAACAAATTCAAAATTTATTAATCTAATCTAATCATGGAGGATTCCTCTGATCAACAAGTTGTGTGTGTTTGCAGATTGACCGTTTGTTAGTAGTAGCCGCCTTGGTCCGTTTAGAAAAGTCCAGCAACCAATCATGGCCTTCCTGGGAAATGGCAAGAAGCAAGTCTGCTGAACATATCAATGCAGGGAAATGACTAGCAGCCTGCGCCAATAAATTCATGGCTTGGGGAGTTAGTGTGGCTCTACACAAGTGGATCAAACATAACCCGGGGCAGGTCATCATGCCGCCCAGCTTGCAGCGTGTTTGAGACTTCAAACAGGGAGCAAAAGCTCTCGTTTTCGCACATTCATCCTGGACACGCGCCTTGGCGTCAGACATGGACCCCTCACCCTTTGGTGAGACGAATCATTGCTAAGAACAGCACTGGAGCCAGGGCGCGCGATCCCGGAGCAAGATCATGATTGAAGTGGTGAAGCTACAGTGTAATCGCGAGTATCAACTCCAAGTTATGGGCATGGGCACGAACACTTTGCCATCAGCACATCACTGAGCAAAGGCGGAACACCCTAAACACAAACAAATGAGGCATGCCCAATGCCTCAGTGAAACAAGTGTAGACCGTGAGTTAACCGTCCTCACGTGCCTGGAGACAAGGGAGAGACCAAACAATCAGCGACGCCAAATGATGGTGTCAATTCATCTTTTGAAATCTCAGCAGCCTGACTCGCCTACGGGATGGCTTTGCGGCACCCTGGTTGAGTTGGAAGGTCTTATGCGGCATGCAACAGACATGCCTGTCACCAAACTGAGCTACCTACTAGATGCTGCAAAACCACAAGCTGTGAAGGCGAGTGCTTGTTGAGGCAATGCCAGCCGGTCCATTTCCGAACGCCCAAATCCCCAAGGTCGTCCAAACCAGCTAGCGAGCTGGGGACGTTTTTCCCGGCCGCTTGAAACGCCCAACACGAGATTTGGGCATGCCTCCAATGGGAACACCTTACAAACATGCAACCCCTGACAGCAGGCATGTTTAGCTCAAACGTGACTCGGCCTCGTGAAGTCATGGACCGGGCGAAAGCTTAGTTCTGCTCGGATAGTGTTCCAGGACTGGCTTGCCAAAACTAACTTGAAGTTTGATTCGCACTGCTTCAAGTATGCTGGGCTTCTTCCAGCGAAGTTGGAATAAGTGGTGTGGGGTCACTAGCCGTACCAGTTTTCTGGCTTTGGATTAAGTACATGGTGTCACCCCCAAAATTTCAGCTACACCGTGGGAAACCCCTCGACATGGCGTCCAAGGTGATGCCCGCAGTGGACTGATCCCATCGTTTTGCCTTCCTGGTGCTCTCGCTCAAGGAGTGGACAGTCGCGACTTTGACCCTCGCCTTTCCTGGAAATAAACATCAAGGATGCCGTGAAGAATCTCAAGCTGAAAACACATGTCTGGAGTCATGCACAAGCATAAGTATATAGTATGTGGTTAAGCATGTTGATAATTCGCCTTACCTCCGGTCAAGCAAGTTGACGACAACTATGTACTGGGATTGCCTCGATTCACTGATGCCACTGCACTGCCTGCTAACATTAACTCCCGCTAGTTCGCAGAACACATGCCCTGCACAAGTCTAGGATAAAAGGCGAAATCAAGCGCAAGAAGCGTAGAACTCAGCTTGCCCCACAGCCTTGGGTCATGGAAGCGGCATCGCCACAGTCAAGCCAACTCACCCAGTGTCACAGTGACGAAGGGTTGCAAAACACGATTGTGCATGAATTATTTACCTATGATATTGTGTGTGTGTGTGTCACTGGCTGTTGTTGCTGCTGTCGTTCTATTTGCTGCTGCTGCTGCTGCCGCCGCCGCCGCTGCTGCTGCTGGGGCGAGGATTGTTGCTGCAACACTGTATGTCGCCACCTCACCCAACAGGCTAAGAAGACCTTACACACAGCTGATAAGGCTCATGTGCCTTCCGGGCCTGAAAAGACATGTCCATCTCTCAAGGCTGTTGCCCTCAGTACCATGTGGCTGCACACTTGCGAGCTGTTGCGCGCCCCTTGAAAACCAATCACATGCAGCAAGTCTTGCAGGGCAGATGCAACTTGACCCAGGCTGAGAACCCTGCAGTAGATCTATTGTTGGTCAGTGGGAACATGACGAGAACCAGCGAAGGAAAAGGGGTCTGCAAAAAAGACAAAGCAATCCTGCTGTCCGACTCCAGCACAAGGGTTTGTGATGCATTCGCTGCATGATTCTCGCACGCAGAACACGTCTTCCTGCCCATGCATGTCAGCCTCCCCGTGTTTTACACACGTTACACCGGAAGTATAGGCTAGAGATGTGCAAGCATCCTGCAAGACCCATCTGACCCTAGACCGACTAAGGCGTCCAATCTCAAGCATGCTAGTCATACATAACAGGCGTCAAACCGGAAAATGCATCTGATCTGTGGCCTCCATAGGTCGAGCTGTTGGCTCTTGCTGGACTCTTACACTGAATTTGGATACCCTGTTAGGTTGGTGGTCAAAGCTTTGTTTCATACCTCAAGACGTCAACGGGGTGGACATGTCTGAACATGAAGCAATTACATCAGCAAGAGTCGTGTCTTATTCAGATTTACGAAATTGATGTTGGGTCTCATGCACCAGGCCTATCGTAAAAAAATAGATAGCATCATGGCTTCCACAGTTGCATGTAATCAGAGAAACACGGATGCTTCATTCAAAATCAAGTTGCGTCACTCCTGCTCCAACCTCTTGCAATCAAAGCGTTCCCAAAAAGGGAAGCAAGGCGTAGTGTGCCTCCATTTGCTGCTTTGACAAAGTGGTGACCGTTTATGCGGGCCTGATCCGAAATCCACTATGTATGGCAGGCAAGGAACTGAGATGTCATTGGGATTCACCATAATGCATGCAAAACACATCAAACAAAAGGGTACTTTGCTGTGCATCTTGCTGCTGTTGTAAAAGACTCGTTGGCCAGAAAGGGGGACAAACAAAACCAAAAAGGACTGGAGTCGATAATGTGGTGCCAGAAGGTCAGCTGCTGATTAGCAAGCTAACATAAGCAATTCAGTCAAGACAATGAGTCAGAAGAATCTGCAAATCACTGACAACCTCGAATGAGCCAAAGGTAGTTCCCGAGAGGCCCCTTTTTGGCAGCCTTGGCTTTGACCGCATCTCGTCTTCCGCAGGCGTCTCACCGGCGTCAACTACATTAGCAAACCTACTTCAAGACCTCCAGGCGCGCCTCTGTGGCCTGCTGCTTCACGCCAAATCATTGGATCACCGACTCGAGCCTGCGGCCCAAATGGACAGTGGACTCTACAGCAGGACTCCTGCTTCGCCGGGGGTGGGTTGCCGAAAATAACACGAGGTCTGTTGCCTCAGTTGCTCTGTATTCCTGCTGCCGTACTGTCCACCGACATGTCGAGAACAAGAACTGCACGACTCCCTGATGAGTGCACGCAGCCAAGTCGAGATCCATGCCGAGGCATTTGCGTTGCATCGAATTTGACCGCCGCTTTTTGCGGCGTGGTGAGACAACTCTACTCTGTATCTCCCGCGCTTGGAGGCTATGATGGTGCCTGCTGAGCATCTCTGATAGACAGGGCCCCTTAAGGGCCAGCTCCCTCAAAGAAGCAGGCGCGCAGCCTTTCCTGGCAAGACGTGCACATCAGCGCCTTGCTTCATCCTTGGACCCCATGTCCAACAAATGCCGGAAACTAGAAGTTCGCTTCTGCTGCTGGCCGGAGCCCCAAAAGAGGACAACCTGGCTATGGTATCATGGTGTCTGCAATCTCCAAAAAAAAACGTTCAGATTCATAGTATGCACATGCCCCAGTTTTGGAGAGTTCACCCAGCAATTGTCAAGTTTGACAAGCAAGCAAGCACGCACGCAAGCAATCAAGCGGGCAACAGGCCAGCGACCCAGCGACCAAGCGACCCAGCCACCCAGCCAGCCACCGGCACCACAAACAATAACAAAGCAGATTTTGCCTGCCCAGAGCTACGAAGGTGCCCATGCTTTCTATCGGGAGAATATCACTCAGGCAGTTACTCTCGTACAGACGTTTTGGAACGAAATCGCACGGGCATCAGCCTGCAAGCGCTGTCACCATGAGCTTAGGCGAGGACGCCAGCACTGAGGCTGAACTTTGTCAACATCTTAGTGGACGAACATTGCAATTGAATGCCTTGTTCAACACACAATAACCAATCAAAGCAGCAATGAAGATGCAATAAAGAGCCGGCTAAACACACAATCTCCATCATCAAGTTGCCACAAAACAAAAACAATGCCAGCACAATACGATGCTTGCCCAGCCCCTTTGCCCAGTCCTGTCTGCTCGCCTCCTGACGCGGAACTCTGAAAACCATAGCCTGCTTGATCAGCCATGCCAAGCCCTGACAATGTTCATGGCTTTGCTCCATTGCCAAGAAAGCTCATGCATGGGCTGCATGGGTCCACGCAGGGTGCCGGTGAATTTGGTAGGGCCTCAGCCTTGTGCAATTTTTACGGCACTCGGGCCAACCCCAGGAAGAGCGGCGTGCAGAAAGATTGGAGGACTCCAGTGCAGCTCGGGGCTTGCCAAGTGCGCTGCTCTGGTCAGCCTCATGATATGCCTACTTCAGCCTCCTAACCCCAAACGTGCTAAAACAAGATGACCCGATTTTCGGACTTGCAAAGCCTAGGGTGAAATCAAGCAAATTAATCTATGCCTACTTCAGCCTCCTAACCCCAAACGTGCTAAAACAAGATGACCCGATTTTCGGACTTGCAAAGCCTAGGGTGAAATCAAGCAAATTAATCTATGCCTACTTCAGCCTCCTAACCCCAAACGTGCTAAAACAAGATGACCCGATTTTCGGACTTGCAAAGCCTAGGTGAAATCAAGCAAATTAATCTATGCCTACTTCAGCCTCCTAACCCCAAACGTGCTAAAACAAGATGACCCGATTTTCCACTTGCAAAGCCTAGGGTGAAATCAAGCAAATTAATCTATGCCTACTTCAGCCTCCTAACCCCAAACGTGCTAAAACAAGATGACCCGATTTTCGGACTTGCAAAGCCTAGGGTGAAATCAAGCAAATTAATCTATGCCTACTTCAGCCTCCTAACCCCAAACGTGCTAAAACAAGATGACCCGATTTTCGGACTTGCAAAGCCTAGGGTGAAATCAAACAAATTAATCTATGCCTACTTCAGCCTCCTAACCCCAAACGTGCTAAAACAAGATGATCCGATTTTCGGACTTGCAAAGCCTAGGGTGAAATCAAGCAAATTAATCTATGCCTACTTCAGCCTCCTAACCCCGAACGTGCTAAAACAAGATGACCCGATTTTCGGACTTGCAAAGCCTAGGGTGAAATCAAGCAAATTAATCTATGCCTACTTCAGCCTCCTAACCCCAAACGTGCTAAACACAAGATGACCCGATTTTCGGACTTGCAAAGCTAGGGTGAAATCAAGCAAATTAATCTATGCCTACTTCAGCCTCCTAACCCCAAACGTGCTAAAACAAGATGACCCGATTTTCGGACTTGCAAAGCCTAGGGTGAAATCAAGCAAATTAATCTATGCCTACTTCAGCCTCCTAACCCCAAACGTGCTAAAACAAGATGACCCGATTTTCGGACTTGCAAAGCCTAGGGTGAAATCAAGCAAATTAATCTATGCCTACTTCAGCCTCCTAACCCCAAACGTGCTAAAACAAGATGACCCGATTTTCGGACTTGCAAAGCCTAGGGTGAAATCAAGCAAATTAATCTATGCCTACTTCAGCCTCCTAACCCCAAACGTGCTAAAACAAGATGATCCGATTTTCCGGTACTTGCAAGCCTAGGGTGAAAACAAGCAAATTAATCCTAATGCCTAGCGTCAGCCTCCTAACCCCCAAACGTGCTAAACCAGAGAAGACCGATGTTCCGACTTTCAAAGCCTAGGGTGAAATCAAGCAAATTTATCCTAATGCCTACTATCAGCCTCCTAACCCCAAACGTGCAAAAACAAGATGATTCCGGATCCCGAGATGTAAGCAAAGCCTGGGTGAAACTCCCCCAAAAATATCTATGCCTACTTCAGGCCTCCTAAACCCAAACGCGTGCTAATACAAGATGATCCGATTTTCACCGGACTTGCAAAGCCTAGGGTGAAACCAAGCAAATTAATTCTATTATGCCTACTTCAGCCTCCTAACCCCAAACGTCTAAAACAAGATGATACCGATTTTCGGACTTGCAAAAGCCTAGGTGAAATCAAGCAAATCGTCTAAGCCTACTTCACAGCTCCTAAACCCAAACGAGCTAAAAAAACAAGATGAAATCCGATTTTTCGCGGACTTGCAAAGCCTAGTGTGAAATCAAGCAAATTAATTCTATGCCTACTTCAGCCTCCTAAACCCCGAACCGAACGAGCGAAAACAAGATGACCACCGATTTTTCGGACATGCAAAAGCCTAGGTGAAATCAAGCAAATTAAGATCTATGCCTACTTCACAGCCTCCTAACCCAAACGTGCTACACACAAGATGATCGATTTTCGGACTTTGCAAAGCCTAGGGTGAAATCAAAGCAAATAAATCTATGCCTACTTCAGCCACCTAACCCCAATCCTACCCCCGAACGTGCTAAAACAAGATGACGCCGAATTCGGGACATTGCAAAAAAGCCTAGGGTGAAACATCAAAGCAAATTAATTCTATGCCTACTTCAGCCTCCTAACCCCAAACGTGCTAAAACAAGATGATCCGATTTCGGACTTGCAAAGCCCTGGCTCTAAATCAACAAATTAATCTATGCCTACTTCAGCCTCCCTAACCCCCGACCGTGCAAAAACAAGATGACCCCGATTTTCGGACATTGCAAAGCCTAGGGTGAAATCAAGCAAATTAATCTTTGCCTACTTCAGCCTCCTACAACACCCCGAACGAGCTAAAAAACAAGAGTGACCCGATTTTCGGACCTTGCAAATGCCCTAGGGGGTGAAATCAAGCAAAGTAATCTATGCCTACTTCAGCCTCCTAACCCCTAACGTGCTAAAACAAGATATGAACCAACCCGATTTCGGACTTGCAAAGCCTAGGGTGAAATCAAGCAAATTAATCTATGCCTACTTCAGCCTCCCTAACCCCAAACGTGCTAAAACAAGATGATTCCGATTTCGGACTTTCAGGGAAGCTAGGTGAAAATCAAGCAAATTAATCTCATTCCTACATTCAAGCCTCCTAACCCCGAACGAGCTAAAACAAGATAACCCGATTTTCCGGGACTTGCAAAGCCTAGGGGTGAAATCAAGCAAATTAAATCTATGCTACTTCAGCCTCCTAACCCGCACACGGTGCTAAAACAAGATTGCACCCGATATTTCGGACTTGCAAAGCCTTGGGTGAAATCAAGCAAAAAGTTAATCTAGCCGACTACTTCAGCCTTCCTAACCCAACAAACGTGCTAAAACAAGATGACCCATTTTCGGACCTTGCAAAAGCCTAGGGTGAAATCAAGCAAATTAATCTATGGCCTACTTCACCCTCCTAACCCCGAACGCGCCTATCCAAGATGACCCGATTTTCGGGGACTTGCAAAAAGCTAGGTGAAATCAAGCAAAATTAAATCAATGCCTACTTCTCTCCTAACCACAAACGTGCTAAAACAAGATGACCCGATTTTTCCGGACCTTGCAAAGCCTCGGGTGAAATCAAGCAAATTTAATCTATGACCTACTACTTCACCTCCTAACCCCAAAACGTGCTAAAACAATGATATCCTATTTTTGCGGACCTTGCAAAAGCCTAGGGTGGAAATCAAGCAAATTAATCATGCTACTTCAGCCTCCTAACCCCAAACGTGCTAAAAACAAGATGATCCGATTTTTCGTGAACTTGCAAAGCCTAGGGTGGAAAATCAAGCAAATTAATCTATGCCTTACATCAGGCATCCAACCCCCAAACGTGCTAAAACAAGATGACCGATTTTCCGGACATTGCAAAGCCTAGGTGAAATCAAGGCAAATTAATCTATGCCTACTTCAGCCTCCGAACCCCCAACGTGCTAAAAACAGAAGAATCCGATTTTCGGACTCTCAAAGCCCTAGGGTTGAAATCAAGCAAATTAATCTAATGCCTAACATCAGAGCCCTCCTAAAACCCCCAAAACGTGCTAAACAAGATAAAATTCGATTTTCGGACATGCAAAGCCTAGGGTGAAGATCAAGCGAATTAATCTATGCCTACTTCAGCCTTCCTAACCCCCAAACGTGCTAAAAACAAGATGATCCGATTTTAGGACTTGCAAAGCCAGGGTGAATCAAGTCAAATTAATCCAAAGCCTACTTCAGCCCCTAAACCCCAACGTCGCTAAAACAAGAACCATGGGGAACAAAAAAAAAAAAAAAAAAAAAGAACACGAAAAAAAAAAACCAAAAAAAAGACGAAATCAAAAACAGGAAAAAAAAAACAAAAAAAAGAAAAAAAAAAAAATAAAAAAAAAAAACAAAAAAAAACAAAAACAAAAACAAAAAAAAAAAAACACAAAAAAAAAAAAATAAATACAAAAGAAAAAAAAAAACAACAAAAGAACAAAAAAAACAAAAAAAAAAAAAAAAAAAATAAAAAAGAAATGAAATCCGAATTTTCGTACTTGCAAAGCCTAGGGTGAAATCAGCAATTAATCTATGCCTACTTCAGCCTCCTAACCCCCAACGTGCTAAAACAGATGATCCGATTTTCTCCGGACTTGGAAAGGCCTAGGGTGAAATCAAGCAAATTAATCTATTGCTACTTCAGCCCTCCTAACCCCAAACGTGCTAAAACAAGATGATTCCTATTTTCGGACTTGCAAAGCCTAGGGTGAAATTCAAGCAATTTAATCTATGCCTACTTCAGCCACCTAAACCCCAAACGTGCTAAAAAAAGATGATCCGATTTTCGCGACTTGCAAAGCCTAGGGTGAAATCAAGCAAATTAAGCTATGCCTACTTCAGCCTCCCTCCTAACCCCCAAACGTGCTAAAACAATGATTCCGATTTTCGGACTTGCAAAAGCCTAGGCTGAAATCAAAGCAAAATTAATCTATAGCCTACTTCAGCCACCTAACCCCAAACGTGCTAAAACAAGATAATCCGATTTTTTGGACTTGCAAAGCCTAAGGGGTTGAAATCAAGCAAATTATCTATGCCTACTTCATCCTCCTAACCCCAAACGTGCTAAAAACAAGATGATCCGATTTTTGGACTTGCAAAGCCAAGGGTGAAATCAAGCAAATTAAATCTATGCTCTACTTCAGCCTCCCTCACCCAAACGTGCCTAAAAAAAGAAGATACCGAGTTTTCGGTCTTGCCAAAGCTCCTAGGGTGAAATCAAGCAAATTATTCTATGCCTACTTCAGCCTCCTAACCCCAAACGTGCTAAAACAAGATGACCGATTTTCGGACTTGCACAGCCTAGGGTGAAATCAACAACATTAATCTATGCCAACTTCAGCCTCCTAAACCCAAACGTGCAAAAACAAATGATCCGAATTTCGGTCGGACGCTTGCAGAAGCCTAGGGTGAAATCAAGCAAATTAAATCTATGGCCTACTCATGGCCTCCTAACCCCCAAACGTGCTAAAACAAGGATGATTCCCGATTTTCTCGACCTTGCAAAAGCCTAAGGGTCGAAATCAAGCAAATTCACCAGAAGCTCAGCACACCTCCTAACCCCAAACGGCTAAAACAAGATGAACCGATATCGGACTTGTCAAAGCCTAGGGTGAAATCAAGCAAAAATAATTCTAAATGCCTACTTCAGCCTCCCATCTTTCCCAAAAGAAACGTGCTAAAACAGGTACCAGCTCAATGCGGACTTGCAAACCGAGGGTGGAAATCAAGCAAATTAATCTATGCCTACTTCAGCCTCCTAACCCCCTAACTGCTAAAACAAGATGAACCGATTTTCGGACTTGGCCAAAGCCTAGGGTAAAACAAGCAAATTAATCTATGCCTACTTCAGCTCCTACCCCCCAAACGTGGCTAAAACAAGATGATCCGATTTCCGGACTTGCAAAGCCTAGGGTGGAAAGCAAGCAAATTAATCTATGCCTAACTTCACCATCCTAACCCCAAACGTGCTAAAAACAAGATGATCCGATTTTTCGGACCTTGCAAAGGCCTAGGGTGAAATCAAGAAAATTAATCTATGCCTAAAATGCCTACTATTCAGGCCTCCTAACCCCCCAAACGTGCTAAAACAGATGAGTCCGATTTTCGGCACATTGCAAAGCCTAGGGTGAAATCAAGCAAATTAATCTATGCCTACTTCAGGCCTCCTAACCCCAAACGTCTAAAAACAAGATGAATTCCGATTTTCGAGGGGACGTGCAAAGCCTAGGGTGGAAATCAAGCAAATTACAGCTATGCCAACTTCGCCATACCTAAAACCCCAAACGTGCTAAACCAAGATGAAAACAAGATGATCCGATTATCGGACTTGCAAAGCCTAGGGTGAAATCAAGCAAATTACTCTATGCCTACTTCAGCCCTCCTAACCCCAAACGTGCTAAAAAACAAAGATGAACCGATTTCGGACGCTTGCACAGCCTAGGGGTGAAATCAAGCAAATTAATCTATGCCTACTAAACAACGCTTCATCGACTGTAAACGTGCTAAAAACAAGAACGTCACCCCCTTTCGGACTTGCAAAGTCCAAGGGTGAAATCAAGCAAATTTAATCCTATGCGCTACGTCAGGCCTCCTAACCCCAAACGTGCTAAAAACAAGATGATACCGATTTTTCGGGACTTGCAAAGCCTATGTGTTTAAGCTACAGAATTAATCTATGCCTACTTCAGCCTCCTAACCCCAAACGTGCTAAAACACAGATATGATCCGATTTTCGGACGTGCAAAGCCTAGGGTGAAATCAAAGCAAAATTAATCTATGCCTACTTCCAGCCTACCTAACAACCCAAAGACGTGTAAAACAAGATGATCCGAATTTCGGACTTGCAAAGCCCTAGGGTGCATCAAGTATGGCAAATTAATCTATGTCCTACTTCAGCCTCCTAACCCCAAACGAGCTAAAACAAGATAAGAAAAACAAAAAAAAAAAAAAAGATGATCCGATTATTTTTCGGACTTTGCAAAGCCTAGGGAGAAATCAAGCAAATAAATCTATGCCTTACCTTTCGGCCTCCTAACCCCAAACGTGCTAAAACAAGAAGATCCCGATTTTCGGACTTGCAAAGCCTAGGGTGAAATCAAGCAAATTAATCTATGCCTACTTCAGCCTCCTAACCCCAAACGTGCTAAAACAAGATGATCCCCGATTTTCGGACTTGCAAAGCCTAGGGTGAAATCAAGCAAATTAATCTATGCCTACTTCAGCCTCCTACCCCCAAGTGCTAAAACAAGATGATCCGATTTTCGGACTTGCAAAGCCTAGGGTGAAATCAAGCAAATTAATCTATTCCTACTTCAGCCTCCTAACCCCAAACGTGCTAAAACAAGATGATCCGATTTTCGGACTTGCAAAGCCTAGGGTGAAATCAAGCAAATTAATCTATGCCTACTTCAGCCTCCTAACCCCAAACGTGCTAAAACAAGATGATCCGATTTTCGGACTTGCAAAGCCTAGGGTGAAATCAAGCAAATTAATCTATGCCTACTTCAGCCTCCTAACCCCAAACGTGCTAAAACAAGATGATCCGATTTTCGGACTTGCAAAGCCTAGGGTGAAATCAAGCAAATTAATCTATGCCTACTTCAGCCTCCTAACCCCAAACGTGCTAAAACAAGATGATCCGATTTTCGGACTTGCAAAGCCTAGGGTGAAATCAAGCAAATTAATCTATGCCTACTTCAGCCTCCTAACCCCAAACGTGCTAAAACAAGATGATCCGATTTTCGGACTTGCAAAGCCTAGGGTGAAATCAAGCAAATTAATCTATGCCTACTTCAGCCTCCTAGCTAAAACAAGATGATCCGATTTTCGGAAAAGCCTAGGGTGAAATCAAGCAAATTAATCTATGCCTACTTCAGCCTCCTAACCCCAAACGTGCTAAAACAAGATGACCCGATTTTCGGACTTGCAAAGCCTAGGGTGAAATCAAGCAAATTAATCTATGCCTACTTCAGCCTCCTAACCCCAAACGTGCTAAAACAAGATGATCCGATTTTCGGACTTGCAAAGCCTAGGGTGAAATCAAGCAAATGCATCCACCGTCGGTGTGCCCAATGCGTGTCCTTCCAGCGGCTCGCCCACCACAAGGAGATCCACTTCCTGTGGACGCCAGAATGCCGAAGACACATGAAACGGCGGCCGTGACAGCAGGTGCAAAAGGAGCCAATTTCCCTTTCTGCCGCTAAAGCAAAAGAGCATAGCCAACATGAGCTGATTGGAAAAATAACACCAACACCCGTGGTGTAGAAAGTGATACCATGAGTTTTTTTGACATGAGGAGGCTTTCTTGAGGGAAGCCCACGCGCGAGTTAAGACGGACCTATCCTTTCACTGTGTTAATGCGAGCCCTTGTTAACTGGGTGTCTAGCGGGAAAACGGGGCGTGACACTTCTGTAGGTTCAGCTCGAAAGCAGCAACCTCTTCGTAACAAAAAAACAAGTATGTAGTTCCCACGCAGCTCCGGATCGAAAGTCGAAGCTAGTCAGTACAAGCGCAGTATCCAAAGCGCACCTCGGAAGTTCCAGCTTGAAAGCGGATATTCAGCGCAAGCCCGGCAGCGGAAAAGAAGCGGTCGCCAGACCAGGGCTGGGGTGGGATGTGGAATGAGGTAATTGCAGCACAAACCAAGGGCTCCTACCTGTTCGCCCGAGACTTGCTCTTCTGAAAGGGCAAGCTCTCCGCAAATCTGGTTGCACACGTATGCAACATGAAAGCATGTTTTGCAAAGGTCTGCTCTGAAGCTCAGCCAAATGGTTGTGTTCCTTAACGTATGTAACGGTGTTTGCAACGAGCCATGTGATGAGGGTATGCAACGGAGTATGCGGTGAATGTTCGATCGGCTCTGTTGCACGCCTCTCGAGAAAGACGAAACAAATGCCACATCTGATGCGGAGTGACTCCCGCAGACCTCTTTGGCCATCAGTCAAGTTAGAACATGATGGCCACTGTCAAGTTGGAAAGGGATAAACAGTTACACGTCTGGATGGCATGCGAGGCAAAACCATCACTCTACTCTGATATCTAATTGCAACTCAGAATGGGTGGTGCGCATGGCACTGTTACACATGGAAGGATTGAAGTATGTTTCCTACTTGCCGCAAACACAGAGTCTCCGTCATCTTTCGAGCCCTAAAGCTCATGTTCTTGCAGAAAAGCACGTCGGCTGAAAACTGCCAGGCATCTCGCCTAGCATTGACCTCCTCACCCCCAGTTGCTAGATGGCGCTGCTTCATGACTAAAAACAAGCTGAAGCACTGCTATCAAAGCAAACCGACCTAACATGGACACCTAGACATGTGGACTGGTCTGAGCCAATACCTGTGCGCCACACGGCTCCCTCACAGGACCCAACTCTGGGCCGCAACGCCTCGGAAACCGCGGCCAAGAAGTCCTGCAGCCCCGCGCAGGCCTCTGCCTGCGGCGCGGTTTCCAGCGCTTCAGGCTGAAGGAAGCAACCCGCTGGGTGGACCTTCGTAAACAAGGTCCAACAGTAACCCCTTCCGAACCTTCCCCCCTCAGGGGTGGGGGGGAGGTGTGGTGCCTTTTGATGGGAGAAGGGAAGGGGTTACAAGAACCCCTTCCGAACCTTCTCCCCAACCAAACAATGACATGTTGATTTTTCCAAAATCAGAAAAGCGTCCCGCAGTACTAAATTAGCGGTAGATTTCTGAACCAATACTAGCCAGTCGTGTTCGCAAAACCTTTGCGCCCAGTCGCATTAGTTAGGGATCCAGTTGTGTTGGAAGACCCTGTCTGAGCATTCAAATCAGCGTGGCCGGACCTACTGTACACACCCGTGGCAAAATTCTGGAGTTGGCAGCCCAAACTGGACTAGCGGGGCCTGAATCAACAAACCTGCTTCTCTCCACGGGAATTTGTTGAGGGAACATTGGCACCCAACATATGGCATGCCCTGGCTTCTGCGCGTGATGGATGCGTAAACCCGACCCTGCCGCCCGCTCTCGTCTGGATCCCATGCCTCAAGACTCTCACAAGCCGACCTCGCTGGGGCGTGGGGCTGAGATGACTCGGATTGGCGTAGCGCGTTGAGGGTGGCTCAGTGTCACGCGTTGAGTACAACACATCAGGGCCAGGTTTCGGGAACATGCCACAGCGCCACAGAGACCGCAGATAGACAGCCAGCAGTGAGTTCGAATCCCAACACTGAGTTGCGTAGTGCCATAGAACAAAGGGGGTTCTCTTTGACCCGCCGAGTAATGGTAGCATGTTGTCCGCTGAAAAATACAGCACAAAGCCTCCAACTTTGAGAGACCGTCATTGATCAAATAACTTCCCCACCCTCCCACCTTTCGGAAGATACCGCAAGGCCCTGCTCAAGAAAGACTCGTTTGCTTCACACATTCTCGCTCATGTGGCTACCCTTGAGTCCGGGAAAGCAAGATCACCCCGCTTGCGCCACGAAATGCAACTGTCATATTGCGCATTTGGAGTCCTGAGGCAAGCAGTAACTCGCTCAAACCTCCTACAACCCCCATTCAGGTAATGATCCAGTTGACTCTAGAAACAGTTCCGCTCAAGCAATGACCCCCTTTCTTCCAGAGCTTGCCGCATGAGGCAACTACCTTGAAGTCCAAGACACAAATCTAGTGCCAAATACACCTGCATCCCACAAGGTGATGCTTGATTGCATTTCTGCCCACCACTCCAGTAAAAATAGTTTAAAGGAGGGGTCGCTACTACATATCTCTACCGGCCATATTTTGCAACAACCTGCAGAAAAGCAACCAATAATACAGCAAGGATCAGTTATATAAAATACGGAAGCTACGAATCAAAGGTTGCTTCCAATCTACAAACAGCAGAAGTGATTGAGGGCTGAGGTGCACCGAAAGCCCCAGAACCCCAAAGCCGGACTGTCAATCTGCATATGTTTCGTCGGTTTGCCTCCTTTCCGTCCCGTGTGATCCCAAATAAAAGCGGAGAAAGCTACAAGCAGTGGGGGCGTTGCATGGGCCCTCGGCTCTAGTTTTTGCAAGAAAGCCACGGGGGTGACTTTCAGCATCAAAACTGCTCTTGGCTGCAGCCTTCAACCCCGCCCCTCCCTCAACTTTTCCGCCCAAGGCGCAGGTTTAGTCGAAGCCTCTCAAGAGCCTGCGGCTCAGCTTGGGACTAGGCAAACCAATGGATGAGCCGATTTCCCGCCACGGCATCCATGATGCTGAACCAGCACGTGTCCAGGAATCCATTCACACCCGTCTTGTTGTTGTCTTGTTTCAGGTCAATGTGGCAAAGCCTGTCGGGGAAGCTCTGCGTTGCTAAAGCATGCTGTTGCACCTGACTAGCGTGCCAGTGTTGCCTGCCGCCTTGGCGACAAGTCGGGGACCTGTTTATTCCCTTGATTCTTCCTAGCAATGGAACAATTCCCCTAAGAATGTGTTCCAAAATTCGCAAACACAAAATCCCAGGTCCGGGAATACTAATTTAGAATAGCCACATTGAAATCAACACTAAAACTCTGATTTCCCTACGGTCCCCAACTCCAGCCGTATTCGGGGTTCCCGGAAAACTACAAACATCCCTTCAGACCCACAGGTGTCGCCCCAACTTGAACTGTTTAAATCCCTTACTCAAACAAGTTGCATCCTGGGCGTTCTTTTCTGCGGTGCAAGGAAGGAGTACTTTAGATTAGAACCAAAGATATCTGATTGTCATGAACCACGCACTCATGGGCGGGCCCCCTAGTAATAAACATATGTTTTGTGCAAACCTCATTTTCATCAGAGGGGCCCAGTCATGTTTAGGGGGAAGGGATTACATTCTCATGTCTACAAGCAGGCTGCACATCCCGCCGGCCCTTTTAGGGTCGATCCTGCTCATGAGGCAAAGCCTTGGCAGCCGAAACGGCCAAGTCCAAGCACAAAGCACCATGATCCACTTCCCTTGACGTGGTCCCCAAGAAGCAACTCTTGATGATCAAAACGCCAAGCAAGAGCCGAACAAGTTGACCGGTACAACAACCAATTGGCTCTTGGATGGCGCGGCAGTCACAAAGCGGCGCTGCCAATTGCTGACCCCGAGGGGTCCGTGAAGCCAATTGCGCATTTGGTAGGGGAGTGTCATGCGTAGCTCTGGCAATCAGAAGGCAAAGGCGCACTAAGGTCAACTCATCTACCAGAGTCTCCGTAACAAGCGTGCAAAATTTCAAAACCACAAACCAAGTTGGAAACCACCAGGCGAGAGAGAGGCACCTGTTTGGAAAACAACAAAAGGCACCAGGTTCGCAGTCCCTGTCCTAAAGCCAGGGCCTGAGGCTTGCATCGACCGCGCCCGCCCAACCCTCCCCACCCTGAGCTCTCGCAGGTGGCTGCTCAGGGATCCCAGGCTCCTGGCCGCAGATCTTCCGCATCGCAACAACTGGGGATTTTGCTGCTGGTCAGTGGAGATGATATCCGGACAAACCACAGACGAAAGGATGAGACCAGCATCATGTTAGAAGCAAAGTATCTAGTGCAAAACTTGGAGCGCACTTGAGGTCAAGTGTGTTGTAATTAGTTTCCCGTGTTGGGCAAAACCCAGCTACAGCGTCTATATTGCTCTTTGAACATGGCTCGCTGTCACCCGATTATGCTGGAATGTATTCTCGCTGCTACTTGGCACCTTGGACAGCATAAATGGCACAAACACGTAAAGGGTCTCGACACCACTGAAATCATGTATACAAATATCGTCAACACAACCACGCCCTTCCCACGTGATTGGTTGCACCCTAATTATGATCAATTTCGCACAACAACTCCCATCCGCGAGATGGAAACCAAGGCTCCAGTGGTAAATATAAGAGAACTGAATTCGTGAACACTCGACTTCTCATTGAAATGTGTTAAAAGAAAAACCGCGAAGCGGAACGGATGGCCATATGGAATAACATGCATCACACATTCATTAAAGGCAGTCTCGTTAAACATGTCCATGAAACAACACTTTCTCATATTATAGGGCTGCCGAAATACTGAGCCGCCGATTCAAGCAATCAACTGAACGCCCCGAGCATAACATTGAGTGAGGCCAACAACCAAACACAAAACAACAAAAGAAGCAAGTGCGCGTTTTTTTTTCACGGGGTACGTAAGAGTAGAGCCCTCAATACTGTGGATGGACGAAATCCTGCACCACCTAAGAAGCCCTGGAATGGTTTGATTCTCTGTAAATACCAACAAACAGTGGTTTCCCATAGCTTCTTAGGTGGTTATTCCACCCGGAAATTCGGAGGAACTGGGGCTCTCCTAAGGGAGCAGCAGCCCGGCAGGCTCAGCTCCAGCGCCTGAAAGCAAAGCGAGCGGAGTCATGGCTTCACCCGTTTTTCGGGGGGTCGCGGTTCAGAGGGAATCCTGCTTTCTGTTTGTTTTCTTCCTTTTTTTCCCCTCTCCTGGGGGGGGACACTGCCCTGGTAATCCAGCAGCATCTTCTTGCAGTGTTTGTTCCCCAACAGCTCAAAGCCTTGGGGTCTCTGCCCAAAGAAGCTCTGGGATTGCTCCGAGCAGGCTTCAGGCAGTCCCGGAGGGTTCTGGAAGCCTCTGGGGCTGGTGAATGTTGGGTATGCAGTACCGCCTGGGCTGATTTATTTGCCGGGTCGACAGTAGAGCTAAAGGCTATGTGGGTGTGCCACAAGGGACGATTTGACGGATGCAGGAATCAAAAAGACAGAGTACTCGTTTTGTCTCACGTATGACATGACCAACTCGGTCCCCCTACATAAAACTACTTTTGATGATTGGCAGCTTGGTTGAAGCTTTATTTGGTAAGTTGTGGCTGGGAAGTGTGTGCACTCCTCAATTAAGAAGCATCTCTTAACAAATCGGCTGAGATGCCCTGGTGCAGCTGGCGCAACAGGCTTCTACGAATCACAAGGCGCGAGATGCAGCAACACAAAAGGTCTTTCAAAACAAAGACCCCAAACCCTGTCGCCGGCCCTTTGCGCTCCGTTCATGGGCCCATGAGCGAGACATACTCAAACATTAGCTGATTCTCTGATTCGCGCCCTAATCAGCCTTAACAAAGGCCGTTGCTTCCCTTCGCGGTCCCTTTGCATCATGTGTGATGTGCCCAAGGAGGGACATAATAATACCAAGCCACACTTTTCTGCCGTTAGATTTCGAATAACCCCGTGAGTCTCCAATCAACAGGACCGTTGCCATCCAAGTCCAAAGAATAGGTCATCACAACAAAGCAGCTCTTGATATGATTGTGGGCAACAGTCTTCGGATTGCCGGAAATGAAACACCACTTTGTTGATTGATGCTTGGGGCCGTTGTTTCTGATTCATTTCGGGAACAGTTCTTGCCCAGCCAGGGAATCCGGAAGCACATCGAAACTTGAAACCAGAATGCGAGGTGCCTTGATGTGCGGAAGGCTGCCCAAGGGCCTGGCAAAGCTGCAAGCGGACATGGCGAATGCCCTCAGTCAAATCCTTCCGCATAAGGATGGGTATTTGGGTCTATGGCGCCTTTTGCTTTTCAGGATGTGCAAGGGCGCCGTGGAAACCGAGGCAAGGCGGGTCTTCCGACAACGCTGTCGTGGTAGTGGTACCCTCGTAGCAAACTCCCGGCAACATTGAAATGGAAGTGTGGAGAAATGACAAGGCAACAGCCAAAGGCTTGCCTGTTCGGCGAGCAACTGCCATGGCCCAAGTGGATAGTGCCAGCCGTCCTGAACTTTGACTAGGAGGAGTGGATAAACAGCACACTAAGGGGGTGTCGGGTTCTGCTAATTTGGGATGAAGGACATTCTTTGATGCCACTCGACTCATCCGAGATGGCAACTGCACCCTCACAAAATGATGCCTGAATGGGAAAACAAAGCTAGCTGCCAGACCGCCAACACGACATGTTTACAACCATCGCCCACAGTACCACGCTAGCCGTCCAAACGCGGCCCCAAGCACTTCACACACGACACAGCTGGGGGCACCTGGTTAGCTCCTCCAAGGATGTGAGCAGGAAGCAATCCGCCAGTCGGAGCTGGATCGTCATCAAGGCCTCCAGGGAAGGGATGCATCCAGATCTTTGTTGCGTTTTGGAGTCCTTGCCAGCAGTTGCAAGGGCGGGATCATTTTCTGGCACCTGAGAGGTAATTTGCCAGATGAGTGGACCCGACTTCCATAGTCCACTCCTAGCTCTCTTGGGGAACATCATGAAGGCGTGTCAAGGTCTGATGTTGGGAAAGTCGCAGCTGCGCTACCACGGATGAAGGGCTTCTTCAAAAGTTGCCTCTCCGCTTTGCGTCAAGCAAGCAAACCGAACCAAACAGGAGCGGAGCAACTAAAGCCACAGCCATTTTCCCAGACATAGGGAATGACCCAGGGGGTTGGGAATGAACCTAGGGATTCCGTAGGAAATTATAGGGGATTGTTTATAGGGGGCATTCCCTCATTCCCTCCTGAGAACCAGCAAGGTAGGATTGGTCCGCAAAAGCAGGCAGGCCTTTCAAGCCTTGAGCTTGAGGGCTTCCCTAGCCCCAACCGAGGCTCGGTGAAAATCCACCGCGCTCGTTTTGAATTACTTGGCCGCGGCAATCCTCGAGGATACATCTTTTCCGACAGGATTGCAAGCTTTTTTAGTTCAGCTGATGCCTGGCGGCCAGCTTGAAGCTTGGCGCCAGCAGGCACCTCTTATCTATGTATCGTTCTTTCGGGAATTGCAATGCAACCACAAGAAGCACTGTCCATCATGCCCTGCTAAATCGGCTATCCTACGTTCACTGACATCGCACAGATTAGCTGCTCTGAACCAAGAATCAAGGCTGACGAACTTGTAGTGGCCAACCCGCCTGCATCTCCTCTGAAAGGACATCAATGGAGGAAAGGCCTCAGACAGCAAGTGGCAACTTGCATAGTTCAGCTCATGTTTCCTTTTGAACCCCCGGCCATTCCTTTCAGGGTTGGGGTCAACCTGGGAATCTGTCTACATGCTCTACGTGTTCCAAGTGGTACAGGGCCAAGACTTCCAATGCGGAGTTGTGGTTGATGCTCTGCTTCGTTGCCAAGCGGCGAAAAGTGCCTATGCGGGCAACTTTCAGGCTGGTCATCCTTGTTTCCCTCTCTCACACTTGCAAATGGGCGTCAGTGGCACATGGCCACGGTCAATGCAACATTTGATGACAGGCAAGCCATGGCCAGAACTAGAGGTTGGGCCAAAGGATCTCTAGGATTTCCTCTTGACCTCAAAACAAATATCTCAATTCGATCTTGATCAGCCTTTTCAGCTGCAGTGCTTATCCCTGAGTACAGGAACGAGCCCGCCTTGTTACGAACTCAAGGGTTCTCTGGAAGAACGGAACTCCGCCAAATATGCAACCCCGCGATCAATGACGGACGGACCACTATGTACCTCTTCAATTCTATCCACCGCTCCGTGAACTTGGGTGTCTCGATTCGACACTTCTCCCAAGGACCAGCCCTTAAACGCCGACACTGAACTGAAGCCCTCCTAGCTGCGGGCTAGTGCATCCACTGGCATCCACCTGGGCAAGTAGCATAGGGATGCGAGCAATGAACGCCTGGGCCATGAAGTCGGGCCATGAAGTGCACTCAAATCAAACCTGGACCTGGGATCTGATGGGAAGCTTACAAACACGACACGTTCATTGCCGTTTCCGGCACGACAATGAATCAAAGACAGCATGTAAGCAAATTATACCCGTGCCAAAATGACATGGCAGCTATGCAAGGGATTGTCCGCATGTCTGCAAGCAAATGTCACAAGTAGTTTCTGACTGACCTGTTTTCCCCCAACTCGCCGAATGAATAGTCGCACAACACGCAAGTGGTTGCCAAGGCAAACTGCAGCTTGAGGCTTAAGGTGGGTGTTCGCTTGGGCTTTGTCTAGATACCCTTGAATGAAACAACAAATCATACCCAGCACCATTTGGCCAAATCGCCCCTAAAAGACTGCTTGCATCTGTTGTTCAACCTTGCTGTGGCAGGTTTCCTTCACACCAGCAACAGTCCCTGTGGACTGTGGCCCGGGCAAAAAAACTGCCCGCTCACTCGGACACCAAACGATCATGTTGTTTGAGGTACTCATTGGAGTAAAACCGACCACCAGGTTTAACATTTGATTTTTTGAGACCCCCCACCATGGAAGATGCCGAGTGCAGCACAAAGGGTGGTAAAAGCCTTTCCGCACAATATTTGGATTGGGACCATCAGTCAGTCAGCGTGAAGTCGCGAGTTGTGCTATTTCCAAGAATGGAAGCTCACAGGAGGGCTTTGGAAAACTACTTCCCTTTTTGCACACTGCGATGGTCACTCGTGAACGACCTTCTTGACGGGTCTCTCGTCTCAAATGGGTGGGTGGACCCACCAAAATGGGTGGTTTCCTTTTGGTTTCCCTCTGAAGCCAACCCAAAACAATCAAAAACTCAGTTTCCCACCAATTGGCGGTAGGGAAGCCAGGAGATGGCCATTTACCCTCGGTAAGAGCCAGGGGCCGCCACCATATTCCGGCAAAGAACAGTCCACAAGAACGGGCTGCGAATGTGTCTGTCAATTCCCCTGCCACCAATTATAACATGGAACCTAACGTTCGGGGAAGCGGTCCTGGTTTGAGCCATTTTCTTTTAAAGGAACCAGGTCCCGAACGTCAGGTTCCATGTGAAAAGGACTGACTTCACTATTTTACCATAATCAAAGTCACCTCCTGAGTGGTGGGTTGAAGGACAACAACCACATTTTCCGACTTTGATAACCTTCAGAAACTGTCAAAATCATGACAGCAAACGGAAGGCCAGAGCCCCGGAGCCTAAGTGCCCTTTCACGCCTTGAGGCTCTGAAGGCTCCGCAGGCCCGGCAGGCAGCAGCCACCTCGGGGCTTCGCGTGAAGCCCACAACCAGCCGACCAAAACAAACAAACCAGGCACGCAAGCAAGCAAACCAACCACAAAACGCTATCAAATACACAATCAAGCGAAACAGACATCGAACAAAACAAAGCAATGAACCAAACAAGCAACCAAACAAAACAGAGAAACAATCAAGCAAGCAAGCAATCAAACAAATACACAAACAGACAAACAAACAAACAAACAAACTCTAGACCAACAAGCAAGCAAGCAATCCAACCAAGCAAGAAAGCAGGCAATAAATAAGGCAAGGCAAGCAAGCAAGAAAGTAAACAGACCAGTAAGCAAACAAGCAGGCAAGCAAGCAAACAAGCAAGCAAGCCAACAACACAAACAACACAAACAACACAAAACAAAACAAAGAAAAATCAAAACAAAACAAGGCAACACCAACAAACAAACAAACAAACAACAAACAAACAAACAAACAAGCTAACAAACCAACACGCAAACAAGCAAGGAAGCAAGCCAAGCCAGCAAGCAAGGCAAGCAAGGCAAGCAAGGCAAAGCAAGCCAAGCAAGGCAAGCAAAGCAAGCAAAGCAAGCCAAGTCAAGCCCAGCCAGCCAGCAAAGCAAATAAGGCAAGAAAGGCAGGCAAAGTAAGCAAAGCAAAGCAAAGCAAGCAAAGCAGGCAAAACAAGCAAGCAAGAAAGCAATGCAAAGAAAGCAAGCAAACAAGCAAAGCAAGCAAGCAAGCAAGCAAATCAAAGCAAAGCAAAGCAAAGCAAAGCAAAGCAAAGCAAAGCAAAGCAAGCAAGCAAAGCAAAGCAAAGCAAAGCAAAGCAAAGCAAAGCAAAGCAAAGCAAAGCAAAGCAAAGCAAGCAGGCAAGCAAGCAAGCGGGCAAGCAAGCAAGCAGGCAAGCAAGCAAACACACCCACACACACAAACATGCATGCACATCAACAACTGGAAGGTCTGACAAAAATCAGCAAAACATGTGAAGACAAAGCACTCACGAGCGTAAACTAAGCGCTAGATAAAACAACCAATTGTATCACATTATCTGGACAAAATTCCAGTGCATTGCGGTTGCTCCGGGCATTCGCAGCCATAGCAAGGGCAGGTTCCCTCAACCCATGCGACTCGTTCATCAACCTAGCTGTATTGATCACATAATCTGCCGCATAATGTTTTGAGGAGAAAAGCAAACATCGACATTATGGGTGTTCAGTCCCTGTGGATGGTAGCGGGTTGCCCGCACCATGCCATAGGGCCAATAACCCTTGACACGGCCAACGGACATTTGGGTCTGCAAGGAGTGTCTTCAAGAGCTGTAGAAACCCATCCTTGGTGGCATTCCATGGGTTACCGCGCCCCAGCACGTCAATCTCTGGAAGCTTGTTGAAGCCCGACATGTTCGGAAAACACATTCTCATCGAAATAATTTTGGTTTCGGTGATCGGCTTTCTTGAATGGAAAGGAAAGCACCAATTATGTCTTGACATCGTAGCCTGGCGAGGATGCTGAGCTGCTTCCACCTCCGCGACAGCGAGACAAAGGCCGGCTCCGCATGCCAGTCGTTTGCAAAGAAAAAAACAGGCGAGAGTTGCAGAACATGTTTACCCTTTCTCAGTTGAATTCGGACACGTGTGCCAATTTGAGAATGCAAAGCTTCCACTGCTCGATTTTGGACGTGGGGGCTCAAGCAATTGCTTAGTGAGAGCCCTGCTGCAAGATTAGGCAGCACCATCAGAGGTGTGTCCCCGCCGCGCACAAAAAAACTGCGCCTCCGAGGTGCCGGAACTCCAAGCAACCGACGAAGCTGAGGTCCAAGTCCTCAAGTCACTGGAGTGGGTCGGCCAAAAAAGTCAAACCTTCGCTTTGCGTCTCGCCAGAACCGTATAACCTCCAGAAACACGCGGAGTGAGGCAAAACAAATACTGCGATTGGTGCTCCTCAGGGTTCAGTTTGGTCACGTCAAAGACATCGCCAACAGCAAACAAATCTGAGCACGGCCTGAGTGATTTTTGAATCTCCCAACATGGAAAAAAATAATAAACCAAAGTTTAAAATCAGAGGGAATGAGACTCTGATGGCCTGTCGTGTATTCACTTGTTGGTCGTTGGTCAAAACCTAAAGCTAAATTATCGGGTGAGATTCAGCATGTCTACGCTCATAAGATTGCCAAAAATTGTATCCACCAGGGAGACAGGAAATAATGTTGGACCCGGAATGCAGCAATGTCAGTCTGCACCAATCAGAGTGTGGGTGGGTGGGTGGGTGGGTGGGTGGGTGGGTGGGTGGGTGGGTGGGTGGGTGGGTGGGTGGGTGGGTGGGTGGGTGGGTGGGTGGGTGGGTGGGTGGGTGGGTGGGTGGGTGGGTGGGTGGGTGGGGGTGGGTGGGTGGGTGGGTGGGTGGGTGGGTGGGTGGGTGGGTGGGTGGGTGGGTGGGTGGGTGGGTGGGTGGGTGGGTGGGTGGGTGGGTGGGGGGTGAACTAAACGAGGGTTGAATTCATCTGACTCAATACAAATTCATATAGACAGGCATTTAAATGTAAACAAAACAGACAAAACAGCCAATGCTAGAGAGAGCTTTGTCTGTCTGACGAACCCCAGAGCAAGCCCGGGATGCCGGGCCAACAGTGAGCCTGCCAGGCTGCGGCAAAACACGTCAGCCTTGGCCCATGCGGGAAACAAGTGTCGTTGGCCGGAGCAAGGCTCTACCCCCCCCCCCACACCCACACCCACACCCACACCCACACCCACACCCACACCCACACCCGCACGCACACATACACAAACACAAACACAAACACAAACACGCCCGCCCGCACGCACGCAATCGCACGCACACACGCACGGGCGCGCGCAAGTGCGTGTATACAATGCACTGCCCCACCCACTCACGCCCACACACTCACTCATTCACTCAATCTGCAAATATGCACAAACATGCAGCACATGTGGTCTGAGCGTCTGCTTGGCCGGTGCAGACAGCATCGGCCCAAACTCAATTCAGCCTTGCTTTTTATCTGGAACAGCGCTGCCAGAAACGCATGCTAGCGCACCAGGCCAAGCACAAGTTGTAAGAGTGAAGATACCGATTGCCATGGCCTGGCACCCACGGAAATGTCACAACTGTTTGGCCTGACCAAATGGGTGTGGGTCAAAAAATGGAACCCTGGTGGTTGAATTTGACCCACACCCAAATGTTGAAACACAAAGTCTCATTGTTGCCACTGAAACTGATGCAATGTGGATGCATGTCCGCCATCTGGCTGCTGCAGCTTGCGACCGCGGCGCACCTAAGAACTGCTGCGGGAACCATTTAGAGATTCAAACGTGAAACACCCTGCTCGAAGCATCGAGTACGTCCTGCACATAAATCCTGACGTTCAGGCCATTCTTTTTGATGGCCTGGAGGGCACTTGGGACACAAGAGTGATCCTGCGTGAGCCCTCCCTGGCGAGTTACAAAGCCAACAAAACTGCCCTGTATGTCCGAACCAGTGTCAGTCTCGCAGTCTGTGGGTCGGCAATCCTCCTGAAACGGGCTCACTACACGACCAGTTCGAAGTCGACACAGTGAAACATCATGCGGATATGTGCGAATATTAGTAACAGTGCGCACAGGCTGTTGCAAACAATCATGTTGACCCCTGATTTCAAACCACCCCTTGTTGTAGACTGTCCTTTTCCTCCCGACTTCCAGCAAATACTACCTTGAAGGGGCCCACAAGGTTTGGCCAAACAACACCCTAACCCATTCCTGGAAGCCACCAGAGCTTCCCTGATGAAAAACGGCTGTGTGCCTCCCCACCCTTTAGAAACACAGAAAAACAATTTTAAATTGCGCTACCGCGAATACTACTGCCAATGCCAACTCCCTTCATGGTCTTGAGGACGTTCTTTGCCCGAATTCAAAAAAGCAACAGCGACCCTGAAACGGCTAATGTATTCATTACATGACGTTCAGGCAAACAGGCTCGACAAGCCCGCTTCAAGGCCAGTCCCCCTCATAATATGAAACTCCCGATTCATCAGGGCACTCTACTGCCCTAAGGTAACACAGTTTCCTTTATTCTACATCCTTTTATGTTGTATTGGCCAAACAGGGGGCAGACCGGAGAGGACAGGACAGGACTGGAGACAGAGTAGTAAGGGGGGCTGTCCAGGTAACCCTCCAAAATCCGGTTGAGGGAAGGAAAACAGGGAAAATCATGGGCGGGTGCCCAGGGCAGACCAACTTACAAAACGTATGTTGAGATCTCATAGCATGGGGTTTGAGTTGATTTCGGCCAATGGCCATTCCAGTTGACCCACGCTGCGAAACGTGAGGTTCGGCGAGGCGAAATTGCCGTTGGGCTATATTTTTGGCTGCCCATCCGTTGGCCCTCCAGGGTTGGCCCTCTCCCGGAGTGGGCCAACCGAGTTCCAGCCAGGGGACAAACCAGCGTCTGGAATCGCGGCAACAAAAACAAGCTTAAGTTGGCTTAGTATGGTTACTATGGTGTGTCCACGTCTCAATGTGGTAAGAACTGCGCGGGTGTTGTTCAACAATGGTTCTACCGGGCCTACCACAACACCTGATGCATGGGTGTCTGGCATGGCTTGGGGCCTCCAAGTCCGAGCTACGCACTGTGAATTCCCCGTCCAATAAACCCATGAAAGGGGCGGAGTGAGGGTTTATTCAAACTTTTTCCCCCTGCTGAACAACTACTATCGACAAACAGTCAGTACAACCGTGCCCGATACACTGCTCTCAAGCACTTGTGGAGGCCCAAATGGGCTCATGTTTCAGTTGCCGAGCTCTACTCACCCGCGAGCATGTTGGGCTAAGTTGCTCATACCCCGGCGCGCGTGGGGCGCGTGGAAAGCTCTGCTAAGGAAGCAGCACTCAAACATGTCGTGTGGCTCCACATGGGGTATGAACACCTTCGATGCCTCTCAGGGCCTCACAGCCACAAAGAGGAAGCCGAACTGTGCGTCTGCGTGGTCTCCGGTCTCCTTTCAGAGAGGCGGAGGTGCACACGACTGCCCCAATTCTCGCCCGATTCCAAGCTTTGGCTGTAACCTCCGAGGCTGGTCGGAGCGGCACTTCCTGTGCGGAAACTTTGCTCCAGAACTCACCTCTCTTGTCTGCCTTACGTTGACTTCAGCCAAATATGTGCCAAAGTCCTTGAGAAAGTTAAACAAGTCTTAAACTCTTGGCCGAATTCTTCACAAACGAATTCACATGGCAGCGAGTCAGCCCAGTCGGTTGGACACTGCATCATGGTCACTGATGCCTTGTGACACAGGCTGCTTGGGGCTCCCGAAAAGGAATTGAAAGTGACTCTTCCTTGAGGGCATTGTCAAAATTCGCCGGGGAACATGGCCAAAATGCCTCTTCGAAGGAGCCCGGTGTAGCTGGCTCTGAAGCTCCAGCTACACGTCTGTCAGTAACATGTGCAACAACATGTAACAAGACTAAACAAAGCAGTGTCATCGCACTGAGCTGAAAGCATGGTTTGAACACGGCAAGTCCAATCGCCAACGTACCAATTTGCCGTCGAACTCAAGGGAGCCACAGTAGCCTTGGTGCCCATGCACCGAAACGAGTAGTGACGAGGCAGCCTCTCCAGCCTGGCTTTCTGTCGCCCTGCCTTCAATCAGCGTCAACATGTGCAAAAGTGCGTGAAAGTATGGTGGATTGGATCCACGGAAATTGCCTCAGACGTTTCAGTCCCATAGCTGAAAGCTCAGGTGCAATGCATTCCAGTGATCAGCTTGCTCAGTGGCGGAGTCCGGCTCCCAGCTTCAAACACGATGCAAGCGCCGCATCACTGACTGCTAAGCAAGTGCACGGCGTCTCACGGCTAAGGCATAGTGAGTACTGCCTGAAGCGAGCCGGCCGAGCTGTGATGAGGAAACACATGAGGCAACTTGAACTGAACTGAAACCCGTATACCGACTTCATTGCTTCGGCGGCAACATGTTCAATAGTGGCTTCTAAGAACAAATGGCTCCTACCCCAAAGCCTGAATATAACTGCCCGGATGCTCAACGCTTTGGTCACAAACTACGCTGCGATCATTTGCCGGATAGCTCCTCAGAAGCAGTCTTTCAGAACCCATCATGCTGACCCGAATCAAAGGCTAGATGTATGAACTAGTTTTGGCTTATTATATGAAGCCAGCCACCACAGGGGCCCCAAACATGTATATGGGTCCATACACTCAGCCTGTGACCCAACATGAAAGCGCGCCAAACCAACACACACAAACTCACAAAGCTGGTTGCTGGTGTTGCCTTGGCACATGGCCAAGGCTGAAGTCCACGAAAGGCCGAGACACCCTCCCCTCTCCATGACTCCTTACGCACAATCCCTGATGGAATCAAACGCCTCAGAATTCTGGTCCCAGGCTCAGTGGATAGCTCCCTTGCAAATGTCACCCGAACCCAAGGATTTGGGAGGACCTCCAAACAAACTGTTGCGGCCAAGCCTATGGTGAAGACAGCAGCTCTTACCAGAAGCGCCGCGAAGCTGTACATGGCACCTTAGGTCTCGCAAAGTGGCCGCCATGCCATGAGCCAGGACATGATGTCAAACTTCGCAGCTCCAGAATGACCCTAGTCTGTTTGTTTGTCAAATATGTCAGCACAAACATAATTACCTGACTTGAGACGTGACGGCCTACGTGGCCCCGTCGAAGAAGGGATGCCTGTGACTGGCTTGATCGATTCGGGCTTGCATTATGCGACGAACGGAGTCGTTGCCGTCGCCTAAACTTTACCATGGCAGAAATGGCCGGCCTGGTGATTGGGACGCATCCTTGCGCTAGCGCAAGTTGTTCCACTGTGACTCAATGTGACTTCACACGACAAGGTTGTATAAGGCCAACGACCGTCGTTCATGTCGACGCCTTTCTGTGGCGACCCACAGTGCGTCGATCACCTAGAAACACACCGTGTCAAGCCGCCTGGCAAGCCTTGGTAATTGCTCTCTCTCAGCATCAGATCGGTCCTGCTCAGCTCGCATGACGTTTATGTTCCACATGTTGATTTGGTGCGATGCAAAGTGACTCATGCGAGTCAGCACTCATCCATCTCAAACCACTCTATTTGGCACCATGGATTCATCTGAGCCGTTGAACCCTGGCTGTTGAATTCAAATGGAGCCTCCCAACCTCTAATCCAACTTCAAACACAACTATATAAAGGCAAGGCAAAGGAAAAGTGGCTAGTCTGCGAACTGGTGAGGGCCAAGCTGCTTCCAAACCATTCCCAGGAGCATGCATGCACGCACGTTTGCACGGCCATTTCTTGGCATCTGTTGCGAGAACACAGCCCGAACCATCCGGTCTTGTCATGCCAGGGGTGTGGGAAAAAACCTCTCTGCGTGAGAGAGTGTGTGTGTGTGTGTCACCAGGCGTGTTTCTCTTGCATTGCTGGACGCAATGACAAACAAACACGATTTGCGCAGTCTTTGGACAAGCAGTTTGCATTCCCGATATCCTCCGCGCGCTAGCTGCCAGCAGCCAGGGCAAGTGTTTGTCATTCACTTTTGCTCATCTCGTTTCATCGACTGCGGCTGCGGAAATGACCGGAAATGTGTCCACGTGTACAGCAACACATCACGATTCTCACGGAATCAACTCGCATTTTAACGCAACATGACAGCTGTTTGTCCAGCGACATGTTGGGGTTTATGGCCTGGATGCGGCCAACGGGCGTACCAGCAGATATGCAGAAAGACTGCAAAACCCTGAAAGCAAACGCAACAACCCAGAACCAAAACTCGCCCTAACCAAACCTACAAATTCCCACACACCACAGGTGAAGTCAGTCGTTTACCCACCCCCGCCCCCGCCCCCCTCACAACCTGCCGTCATCATGTTCCAATTTCCCCACACTTCGATGCTAAGGAGCCCGTCAGCGGCAGCACCTTCATGGTACCTACCACAGCTGCCCAGAGGCTCTGCGTGGCTCGCCACTCCGTCGCCTGAAGCCAACGGCTTCAGGCAATACGCCACGTTGCCGTAGCGGTAGAGGTGTTTTTTGTTTTACTAGGTCCGGTTTTTTACTGGGTCCGGTTTTCCGCAAAGCTGCCAACATTTCCGGCATCACCAACATCACTTGGACCTGGGGTTGCCTATTGGCTCTGAAACCAGCCCCCAAGCAACTCCCAACTGCCACCCAATCAGAGCCAATAGGCAACCCCAGGTCCAAGTGATGCTGGTGATGCCGGGGATGCGGCCAACCAACCAACCAACCAACCAACCAACCAACCAACCAACCAACCAACCAACCAACCAACCAACCAACCAACCAACCAACCCATCACCAGACCTAATAAAAAACCAGACCTAGTAAAATAAAAAACACTACCTCCATTGCCGTGGCCACTAATCAAAAAATATACCCTTCCTCCAACTAACATGGCACCTGTACCTGTGGGTAGGTACCTGGAAGAATCCTTTCCTTTTGAAGGGAGCCCCTGTCAGTTGCCATGTTAATTGGAGGGAGGGTAATTCTGCCCCAACTCTGGGGGTGAGGGCAAGCAGGAAGTAACCGCATGTCCCGCACGTCACTTAACTGGAAACATTGATGCAAGTCTGCGGCACTCGGCGCCATAGCTCAATTCAACACAATTGACCCAGCTATGCCAGGGAAATGTTCAACGAACCTGGTCAAATGTCAACTTCCAAGGGCCCGGCGTTAAATTAATGGACCTCCCTGTCGATTCCTAGACATTTCTTTCTCATACGGGGGTCCTTTCGAAAGCCACCTGACTAACCAACAATGTTCTTCAAACAATGGGTGGGCATGTCCAGTTCGGAATCGACTTTGGTATGGACACATGACACAACTGTAATATGGTGTAACAATACATATTGCTTGTCCTCTTCTCTAGGTAAAGGCGTTTCATTCGGAATCTACACTAGCGGCCATGGTGCCTTGCTTCGCTTTTCCTGTTTCTAGCGGGGAATCGGCTGAGAGGCTCCACACTGAACCATGGGGCTACAGGCACCAACCGCAATGTCCCTACCTCTGCCTGGCCACATTTGCCACCATATCTGCGCATATCTGCGCCCAGTAGAGGCACTGGCAAACCTCAAATGCCGAAACGGGTTTTCCAGCCTGGGGCGCAGCCTAGGAACTCTGCGTTTGCACAACACATGACTGTCACCCACCTGCAGTACTCGCTGGCAATACGTGAAGTGGCATGTTGGTGGGCAGCAACAAGCAAAGGAAATCTTTGGCTAATTCAACGCCAGCACAGCATTTGCCATACCAACAAATGGGTGTGGCCTTTTTGGAGCGTCCCCTTCTTGGTGTGGCTTGAAGGACCACCAAAAGGAAACCACATATTCAGGAATATCTGTATATATATATAGATATATAAATATCTACACATGTATATATTTACATATATATACACCTTTTTTTGGGGGGGGGTGTTCACATATGTCCATCCCCGTTTTGGCGCCAACCGAATCCCGGGGATTCCGGCCAAAAAAACACGGGCGAGGAGTGGCGCCTGCATCTCGTCGTGCTTCTTGGCAGCGCACTTTTGGGCGATCTCCCGGCCCAGCACCACCTGGGGCAGCCCGACAGCAAAACCAAGCCGGGGGTCACTGGGATCAGCGGCTACTCATAGGTGTCCTTTTTTGCTCGAAATAGATGGCCCAGGTAGTTGATAGAACCACCACGTAAATTTTAAACCAAACCAACCAACAAGGACACCTATGCCGCTCATCCTCGGCCCCGAATGAAAGCCGAACTCCCTGAATACTGTTTTCAATTGCCAAAGGCTAAGCCAGTTCTGAACTGGAAGCAACACCAAGCGGGAAAAAAATATTCTGCTCAGCAGGACAGCTGTACCATCAGCTGCAGCTGTGCCAAACAGGAAGGTGCCCAACACGAAAACAAGCATAATCAATTGTCAATTGGTTGGGCTGGAAAAGGAAGCAAAGCATACAAGGAGCAAAACATGGTAGACTCTGCCCCACTATTTGTGAACATCAACGCCCCCCTTTTCCGAGCCGGTCAACACTTGACCAAAAAAGACGTTCACCTCCACGTCGCTTGCTATTCATGCAGCACCCTTCCCCTACTGACTCATCTCCCAGCAACGTCAGCTAGTTTCAAACCCACTAGGACGTGTCTCAAAAATAGGGATCCAAAATGGTTGTCCTTTCGGTTTCCAAATGAACCAACTTAAAAAAGGCCGGGTATCCTTAAGAAAACACCCCCACCAATTGCTTGACACCCCATGATCCGTCATGATTCTCCATGACTGTGTCAAAAGCAGTCAAGAGGAGGTGCAAGCGTGTGGACCCCCCCTTGGAGGTGCTCCCCTAGCAATTTGCCAATGAACTTTACCTTACGCCCCTGTCTAAGAATTCCTGGCTGAAGCAAGAGCATGCTCCAAATAACATTTGCCAGGTCTCCCGTTTAGCTGTATCATCATGGTTTGTCCTTTCGGCATCCTGAGGCCCAGGCAAAGTGGATACACGAAGCCAATGCAATCGGCATAAAGAGGTATTCGCAGAGCTCCTGCACACATCGCCCGAGCTGACTAACAGCCCGGAACTCCAACAACGCAGTGGGAGGCAGATGTCAAACATAACATCCACACGGTCCACAAGCATGTTCCATGAAGCACTCAAGGTCGAAACACAACCCGAAAGACGATACTGGCGCCAGCTTCAGCCGGCCTGCGGCATTCCATAGGTCACTTCCTCTTTGCACAAGTTGGCCGCGTAAAAGATGTTTTGTGGCAGCTTTGCCCAAACTGCTTCCTTCACCAGCAAGCGGACCAGAACCTCCGCGCATTCGTGCCGGCCCGCAGCCCAGATAACAGCTTTTCGAGTCGGACGTGAGTGACAACACTAAATAAAACCCTGCAATTGGGTACAACTAGATGGCACGATTCCCCCGCCCCCCTCCCGTTCTGCCTTAGTCATCCCCTATACTTTCGCACTTGGAATTGTGCCATCTGTACCTTAATGCGGCATAAGTGTCAAAGCGGCCCAGCAGCAACCTACCCAGAATCACGTGTAACCACTCCAGTGGCAACGGCAGTGTTAGCCGGTACACTGCGCGCAGCCAGTCACACCTCAGGCCCATTCGCCCGGTCGCTCGAGCATGCGGAAACCACGGATTGTTGGTATTTACAGGGGGGCTCATCATTGCAGGGTTCCTTAAAACATGGGGAAACCATGGTTTGTTGGAATCATTCCAGGGTTTCTTAGGTGGTGCAGGATTCGTCCACAGCATGCTCTCAGAGGAAGCTGGCCTTCAATGTTTTGCTTAGAAAGACCACCGCCGCCTAAGGCGCGACATCCGGGCATGCAGGAAAACCACTCACCAATCCGTCATGCATGGGTACACCGGACTGCTAAAAGCAAAGATTTGAACAATCCAACACTGTGCTTGCTCCTTCAAGGGCTAACTTCCAATCCACTTCAGCGAGCAATTCCTCTACCACAACCGCAACAGACCTCTCCAAGCACAGACCATGCCGAACCCCCCAGAAAACACAACGCACAAACCACAACCCCATGCCAAAGAAACCAACAAACGCAAGGCCGAGCAAAACCCTCCGCATGGCTTCGTCCTTTTCGGTCGAGTCGCCCGGTGGCGTCTGGGCGCGCCAGCAGCGACACCGGCGCCAAGGGCCGGCGCCCCGCCAGCGCGCCCATGAGGCGGGCGCACAGCGCCCAGCCCATGCGGCCCATGGACAGGCCCAGCGACATGCCTCCGATGCATGGAATGTGCGCATGAGTCGCGGGGGAACACAAAAAAATGGAGGTTTCAAAGCGAAACCAACATGACACCAGGCATTTTCGGGGTTTGGGTAGTTTGGGACAAAGTTACATGGTGTGAAAGACAGTTTGGAGGTTGGGCAAGATGGCGGACTGTCTCTCTGGGCGGGAAGTGGAAAGACTGCCAGAGGTGCATCTAACAATTGTCAACGTTGTAGGAGCATATAACGTCTCCCCCTAAGAACAAGTTTTATGTCAATGTCGGCTTCCCCGTTCAGCTTGTGGAACGTCTGTCCTTTTTGGTCATCATCCAAATGCGCCCCTCACATCGCAGTTGTAGTCGGTTCGATTTTGTGTTGCGTTGGTCCGGGGGGTTAGCATTGGCGTCAAACTGCATTGGTTGCGCTATTGGTTGTAGAATTAGCTCAATATTGGCTGGGTGTGATCATGATGGGGATTAAAAGGCCAAACTAAACGATTACCCTCCCGAAGACAAGTCACTCCTGGACTCTGCCTGAAGCTCCACGTCAAGGGCAACAGAACAATAGCAACTTGCTGTTTCGAAGGATATCCCTTGACAAGCCATTGGCAACTGCTAAAGCTGCTCCCTGGCACGTATACCAAACTTGGGAGAACTTTCATCATGGGAAAACCTCCACCAGCCAAGTCAGGCAAATCACAACGATATCAAGGATACTGACGAGCTGCCTGACACGATCCCAAATGCTTCAATTGAAAAAGAAACAGAGGGCCCAAGAGCAAAGTGCGACACCCAGGTTGGGTGAAAAGCACAAGGTTGAATCAAACTTTCCGGTACTGAGACCCGGCAAGCAACCCGCCCAGCTCAGTGAGACCCTATAAGGGCTACGTTGAGCAAAGGGGAAACATGCTACAAGAGCTGAGCTCCTAGCGATAGTGAGCGGAAGCTTAGGGATTTATGTCACTCTCTTTCTAGATACTCCATATCTCCCCCTTGATCCACATTCCATGGACTTACCTTAGAAAGCGAAACAAGAATGAGACAAATGGCATGTTGCCTCTCTCATGCCATGTTCCCAGCTCTCTCTCTCCCTTAAATGGGTCCCGTGAGCTTCAATATCCGTAAAGATTTCTGGTCGCCGGCCAGGGCACCAAGGACGCTACCCACTCGCTGGATGTGGCGACTCGCGTCAGTGCGCGGGTCGTACTCTGGCAACACCTGGGTGTGAAACTGGTCAACGTGTGGCTTTGCCCCCTCAACCAAGCCACTGATGCAAATGCGTAGCCTGGGCTTATAGCTGGGAAAACGCTAAGCTAGATTGCGTTTGTTACCACCTGGGGCTTGTTGCAAGCAGTAACCAGCTTCTTTGACCTGGTTGATGCTAGCAACTGCGGCGGCATTCGGAATGAACTGCATGTGCTGCTGCTCAGTTCCAGGATCCCAAGATTTTACAGAGGGATCCTCCAAAAATAGCCGGTAACGGCGACTTTTGACATCCCAGGAAGCCCGACCAAAAGGGTGCGAATCCAGCGGCGCGAAGCTTTGCCAAGGCGCCGGTCGCAGGGAGAACAAGGCGCGTGCCGCCAGCTTCAGGCATCCCGCGACTCTCTGCAGGCGCAGTCGCTTGGGGCCGCCGCCCTGTGCAGGGCTCAAATACAGGGCTAAGATCAACGAAGCGGTGGGACGGTACAGGCAAGCAAAAGAACGATGGTCAAAACACCTTGCATGACAAGCAATACTTCCGGTGCTAAGAAATGCCAAAGGATACCAGGAGCCTCCCAAGAGGATGTTTGTGCTTTAAACCGACGAAGAGGAACTTAGATAGCCTAACAGAAGGATGTTCTTCCCAAAGGCCCCAAGGCTACACTGTAATCAAGGGCTGGCCGACTTGCTTTTCCTCTTCCCCCAATGCACAACACTGAGGGCTCCTATGCAATGTATACACCTGATGCAAAGTGCCCCAAAGCGCGGGCAAGGAGCTGGGCCACATTTCGTCGATGCCCTCAGGCCCTCGAGATGTTGAAGCCCATGCACTTTTATTTTGAATAGAAGCCCGTGGGACGTGCACACAGCGCATTCCGCGCTGTGCAGGAACGACTGATAGATCACGGTGACTTCACCGAGCGGGCCGGACAACTCGCACCAGTACAAAGAAACACTCTCCCAATGTATGTCACCAAATGACACAACTGTGAGCAGTGCTTGCTTGCACATGCACATGTAAGGCAAAAGGAGTCACCCTGGCACATGAATTTGCAGTGCGCCAAGGAATGGGCCAAGGACGGGGACGGGGAGTTACTACGGCCTATGGAAACACACCCGGAGTAACACGTGCGACATGTTTGGTTGGCGGCCAGCTTTGCCCCGAGAAAGCTGGCAAACCACTTGGTTGCTGCAACGACCCCTCTGCAAACAGATTAACCTTATGTGGGGGGTCAATGGGAAATACACTGTTTCCCAGAGCTAAAGTCCAACGATCCAACCAAATAGCCACAAAGAACATGCACACTTTGGCAACGCCTGTGCCGTGCTATATTGTCAACGCTCGCCATGCATGTCCCCGTGGTAGGGACCCATGGTGAGGCACCAGGAGAAGCCCTGCTTCATAAGCGGTGGTAAACACAACGCGATGCCAAAGATCCGTCTTCGGCATACAAAACGCACATGAAGCCAAGAACATAGCTTGCTTTTACCGGAGCACCGTGTAGACAAATATCTCAAACTGTGGGTCAACACGCTGTAATTTGCATTGACAGGAAACGGCATGACAAGGATGTAAGTTTCTGGGCAACTCAACATCCCGGCCTCCAAGTTCTCCCAGTCATTATTCACGAATGAGAGGGTGGTTTCCTTGGTTGCGCAGCACTTGATGGGGCAAAACACGTGCTCGTCCATGCTTTTCCCCTTTGCTGGTGTTCAGCTTTGGTGGGGAAGGCAAACAAGAAAAAGGGCCGCTGAACAGCCGCGAGTCTAATTGCACCGCGCTGGTAGGCACGTCGAAGCTGGGCCAGCCCCGCGGCAAATAGCCTACCGGATCAAGGGCTTCGTTCGGGATGGCGTGAAGCAGCTCCAAAAGCCAAGTGCTCCAAGCAACTCATCAGAACTTCCAAAGCCAATGCTATGGCTGTGACAACCCCCATCAAACATCTTAACGCTGGCCCCCTTCCCACAGCCGCCTGAACCTGTTCCGTGCCAATGGGTGTGCAATCAACAGAGTGCAGCATCTTGTAGTTAATTGCGAGCCAGGCCGAAATTCTAAAGACATATCGAGAACTTGTCTCACTTGCCCGTGTGCAATGAAAAGGCTTCGCTAACATTGTTCAATGTAAACCCGTACCCGAAGCGCAAAGAGTGCCACAAAAAGAAACATGGCCACCTCAATCCACTCGGAGCTGTCAGCTTTGCCATCCAGCCTTTGTGCTGCTGTAGGAACGACTCCACGGCCGAGCGCACCGAGCGGTTTGGAAGCAAAGGGCCTCCGAGCGGAACATCCAAAACCCCGAACTTTGTGTTCCTCTGTCGGTGCCCGCGATTCCGATACCAAAGCAAATGCTCGAATCCGGACTGTTCAACTGATGCTATGTGTTTTTTCTTCTTTTTTCCCGAAAGCATGGCGAAGGGTTCTTCCGCTGGGTTCACTTGAGTTGTTCTCATGAGAGTCATTACAAAATGTCATTGCAAGGAATCATCATCATGAAAGTCATTGCAAGGAGTCATTGCAACAAGTCATTGCAAGGAGTCATTGCAAGGAGCCATTGCAAGGAGTCATTGCAAGGAGTCGTTGCAAGGAGTCATTGCAAGGAGTCATTGCAAGGAGTCATTGCAAGGAGTCATTGCAAGGAGTCATTGCAAGAAGTCATTGCAAGGAGTCATTGCAAGGAGTCATGAGAGTCATTGCGAGCTGCGCATGGAGTCAAGTGCAAGTTGCAAGTGCAAGGAGTCAAGTGCAAGTTGCAAGTGCAAGGAGTCAGGTGCAAGTTGCAAGTGCATGGAGTCAAGTGCAAGTTGCAAGTGCAAGGAGTCGAGTGCAAGTTGCAAGTGCAAGGAGTCAAGTGCAATTGACTTGCGAGGAGTTAAAATCTCTTCTTAGGGCGGCGGGGTAGTGCCGACGACACTACACGAAAATCGACCCTCTGCGGGGATCGGCGTGGTCGAGGTGCAAAAAGGTTTTTTGCGATTTCTAACATGCTCGCGCGACCCTCTGCGGGGATCGGCGTGGTCAAGGTGCAAAAACTCGAGGTTTTTTGCGATTTCTGCGCTGCTCGCGCGACCATCTGCGGGGATCGGCGTGGTCGAGGTGCAAAAACCCATGGTTTTTTTTTACGATTTCTGCGGTGCTCGCGCGACCCTCTGCGGGGATCGGCGTGGTCGAGGTGCAAAAACCCATGGTTTTTTGCGATTTCTAACATGCTCGCGCGACCCTCTGCGGGGATCGGCGTGGTCGAGGTGCAAAAACTCGAGGTTTTTTGCGATTTCTAACATGCTCGCGCGACCCTCTGCGGGGATCGGCGTGGTCGAGGTGTAAAAACCCATGGTTTTTTGCGATTTCTAAAGTTCCCGCGCGACCCTCTGCGGGGATCGGCGTGGTCGAGGTGCAAAAACTCGACTGCGACTTTTGTTGCTCGAACTGGTCCTCGGGAGTTGTCTCGTGGTTCGCGCGCCTGCTCCCGGAACCGGCGGGTCGCGGGTTCGATTCCTCCCTGGTCCGCGGGCGGGCGTCGCAAGATGCAACTTGCTTTTTAAAGCAACTTGCGCAGAGCAACTTGCGCAGAGCAAGTTGCACAGAGCAACTTGCGCAGACCAACTTGCACCGACCAGTTTGCGCAGAGCGCCTTGCCTATAGCAACTTGCGCAGAGCAACTTACGCAGAGCAACTTGCACAGAGCAACTTGCACAGAGCAGCTTGCACAGAGCAACTTGCAGGGAGCGCAATTTGCACAGAGCAACTTGCAGGGAGCCACTTGCAGGGACCAACTTGCCGGAGCAACTTGCGCGGAGCAACTTGCGCAGAGCAACTTGCACAGTGCAACTTGCGTAGAGCAACTTGCGCAGACCAACTTGCACCGACCAGTTTGCGCAGAGCACCTTGCCTGGTGCTGTCTCGCGCCAACTTGCACACACTGCAATTCGCGCAGAGCAACTTGCGCAAAGCAACTTGCGCAGAGCAACTTGCGCGTGTGCCAGGCCGGGGTCAAACAAGTTTGCCGCACATCGTGGGGAGTTATGCTTTCAGGCCACTCACCCTGTAGGAGTTTGACGCTAGGAGTTCTCATCATGAAAGAAGTTGCGGGGAGCATGGCGCACACGGCTTATTTACGGGCATGGCGCACACGGCTGGTTGTTATGTGGCATCTTGCGGATGATCATCGAGATTTGGCTCAAACAGAAGTCATGGAGCTCGAAGTAGCTAGGCTTCAGGCTGGCGCGGCCCAGCATGGCAAAGCGTGGCTGCAGCAAGAGGTGGCGGCCAAAGCCCAACCCCAACTTCGCGCACTCGCCCGACAGCTGGATGTGCGCCAATGGGTCGCAGGCAGCAACGTGACCAAGGCAGACCTAGCTGCCGCTGTCGTGGAGCAGCTGTGCCCACAGGCCAGGATCGAAATCTGGAGAGTTTTGCTGGTGTTTGTTTTGCTGTGCTGATTGTTGCCAGGAGCCAAGCAGTTCTGCGGCTTCGCCGACGCCGGTGTCTCGACTTGGTCGTAGTCGGTGTTTGACGCTATTGTTTTTCCCGAAAGCATGGCGAAGGGTTCTTCCGCTGGGTTCACTTGAGTTGTTCTCATGAGAGTCATTACAAGGTGTCATTGCAAGGAATCATCATCATGAAAGTCAGTGCAAGGAGTCATTGCAAGGAGCCATTGCAAGGAGTCATTGCAAGGAGTGATTGCAAGGAGTCATTGCAAGGAGTCATTGCAAGGAGTCATTGCAAGGAGTCATTGCAAGGAGTCATTGCAAGGAGTCATTGCAAGGAGTCATTGGAAGGAGTCATTGCAAGGAGTCATTGCAAGGAGTCATTGCAAGGAGTCATTGCAAGGAGTCATTGCAAGGAGTCATTGCAAGGAGTCATTGCAAGGCGTCATTGCAAGGAGTCATTGCAAGGAGTCACTGCAAGGAGTCATTGCAAGGAGTCATTGCAAGGAGTCATTGCAAGGAGTCATTGCAAGGAGTCATTGCAAGGAGTCTTTGCAAGGAGTCATTGCAAGGAGTCATTGCAAGGAGTCATTGCAAGGAGTCATTGCAAGGAGTCATTGCAAGGAGTCATTGCAAGGATTGCAACTTGCACTTGACTCCTTGCACTTGCAACTTGCACTTGACTCCTTGCACTTGCAACTTGACTCCATGCACTTGCAACTTGCACTTGACTCCATGCACTTGGCTCCTTGCACTTGGCTCCTTGCACTTGGCTCCTTGCACTTGGCTCCTTGCACTTGCAACTTGCACTTAACTCCGTGCACTTGCGACTTGCACATGACTCCATGCACTTGGCTCCTTGCAACTTGCAATGGCTCTCATGACTCCTTGCAATGACTCCTTGCAATGACTCCTTGCAATGACTCCTTGCAATGACTCCTTGCCATGACTCCTTGCAATGACTCCTTGCAATGACTCCTTGCAATGACTCCTTGCCAATGACTCCTTGAAACAAGCAAGGAGTCAAGTGCAAGTTGCAAGTCCAAGGAGTCAAGTGCAAGTTCAAGTGCAAAGCGGTCAATGCAATTGACTGCGAGATATTTTAAAATCTCTCTTAGGGCGCGGGGTAGTCGACGACACTACACAACGAACGCGACCCGCTGCGGGATCGGCGTGGCGCGTGGTCGAGGTGCAAAAACCCACGGTTTTTTGCGATTTCTGCGCTGCTCGCGCGACCCTCTGCGGGGATCGGCGTGGTCGAGGTGCAAAAACTCGAGGTTTTTTGCGATGTTTAACCTGCTCGCGCGACCCTCTGCGGGGATCGGCGTGGTCGAGGTGCAAAAACCCATGGTTTTTTGCGATTTCTAAAGTTCCCGCGCGACCCTCTGCGGGGATCGGCGTGGTCGAGGTGCAAAAACTCGAGGTTTTTTGCGATGCTTAACCTGCTCGCGCGACCCTCTGCGGGGATCGGCGTGGTCGAGGTGCAAAAACTCGAGGTTTTTTTGCGATTTCTGCGGTGCTCGCGCAACCCTCTGCGGGAATCGGCGTGGTCGAGGTGCAAAAACTCGAGGTTTTTTGCGACTTTTTTTGTTCGAACTGGTCCTCGGGAGTTGTCTCGTGGTTCGCGCGCCTGCTCCCGGAACCGGCGGGTCGCGGGTTCGATTCCTCCCTGGTCCGCGGGCGGGCGACGCAAGATGCAACTTGCATTTTAAAGCAACTTGCGCAGAGCAACTTGCGCAGAGCAAGTTGCACAGAGCAACTTGCGCAGACCAACTTGCACCGACCAGTTTGCGGAGAGCGCCTTGCCTAGAGCAACTTGCGCAGAGCAACTAACGCAGAGCAACTTGCACAGAGCAACTTGCACAGAGCAGCTTGCACAGAGCAACTTGCAGGGAGCGCAATTTTCACAGAGCAACTTGCAGGGAGCCACTTGCAGGGACCAACTTGCCGGAGCAACTTGCGCGGAGCAACTTGCGCAGAGCAACTTGCACAGTGCAACTTGCACAGTGCAACTTGCGCAGACCAACTTGCACCGACCAGTTTGCGCAGAGCACCTTGCCTGGTGCTGTCTCGCGCTTGCTTCACGAATGCTTCGTGTAGGGAAAAAGAACGCATCCTGCAGCGTTGGGCCGACCTCGCTTGCGATGTTCTGCTTTCGGGCCAACCGTGGTCTAGTTTATAGGGTATGATGTCAACCCCTGCCATGAAAAAACAGTTTTCAAACCCTAAAGAAAGCGAGGATTCGGAGTAGGGAGTTTGCTCAGTGTACAAACCACTGATGTTGAAACAACCTCCTTTTGGTTTTCCCAAGGAGGCCACCCTGGTCTAAGCTAAGCTTGCCCACTGGTAAAGAACCACCAAGCCACAAACCCACCCACGTGGAACCTGCCGGAGGCCCTCTTCATAGGAATATTGCAGATCCCTTGCCTCAAGTTCTATGTTGGGAGGAAGGTACATGTGGGTATGGGGCAAAGTTAAACCACCAGGAATTGGACCGCAGGTTTCAGTGCATATTTCCATTTACCAGGATTCCACTTTGGGTACATATTTTTCACCCACAGCCATGTTGGTCTGCTGCAATGAAGGGGGGCATGTATGGGAGGACCGCAACAGGAGTACGGCTACAACAGTCCGTGTGAGAATCAGCCGTAGACACCCCCCAATGGGGGAGTTTGGAAGGGTGCCCCTGAGAAAAGAAAAAACAACAAAAAACGGGGTCCTCCAGAGCCTACGGTTCTGTGATCACATTCGCACTGCAAGTCTCTGTTCCAAAGACTTCTGACAGAACGATGATGCTTCAAATTACACATGCAATGTGAATGCGCAAAAAGAACAACAAGCCACAAAGTGCTGAAACATCCCCGATAGCTCCGGGCAAAAGGACTCGATCCAAACTTCACATCGATTGCTTCGCTTCGAGCAATCCCCACCCTCCACACTCACGAGCTTACGACCGTGAACGTGGTTGCGTGAATTCAAGCATGGCTTTAGAGTGGCTTGGGGCCTATGACTGCTCAACAAGCTTTGCATTGAGAGCCTTATCCACCTGTCTGTGTGTCAATCTCCACTTGTCTGCGAGCCGATCCAAAAGCCAAGCCCCTTCCAAAAAGAAACCTGCCGGGGGATTCAGCGAAGTTGCTTATTCGCAGCCAAAAGCAAGACAAAGGCATCACACTTTCCGAGCCTCAGGGCACACTCGAAACACGAAGGCACCAGACTGGCGGGCGGGTGGGATCCACTGGCGAATGCTGGCAAGACGCTCCGGCTCGATAGTGGCCGGATGCTCAGCAGAATCCCGGTAAGGGATACTCAGGCTGGCGAGCTACTCTGGGATACTCAGCGGGATGCTCGGCGGGGCTGCTCTCGTGGGATACTCGGCGAGATCCACTGGTGAGCACTCGGCGGGACCCACTGGCGAGCTACTCTGTGATACTCAGCGGGACACTCGGCGGGATCCACTGGCGGGCTGCTCTGGTGGGATACTCGGGATGCGCTGGCGAGCTACTCTGGGATACTCAGCGGGATACTAGTCGGGATCCACTGGCGGGCTGCTCTAGTGGGATACTCGGCGGGATCCACTGGCGAGCCGCTCTGGCGGGACACTCGGCGGGATCCGCTGGCGAACAGCTCTGGCGGGATACTCGGCGGGATCCACTGCCGAGCCGCTGGCGGGATACTCGGCGGGACCCACTGGCGAGCTACTCTGGCGGGATACTCGGCGGGATCCACTGGCGAGCCGCTCTGGCGGGATACTCGGCGGGATGCACTGGCGAGCCGCTCTGGCGGGATACTGGGCGGGATCCACTGGCGAGCAGCTCTGGCGGGAAACTCGGCGGGATCTGGCGAGCTCTGGCGGGATACTCGGCGGGATCCACTGGCGAGCTGCTCTGGCGGGATACTGGGTGGGGGCGTGGTGTAGAAGCATCGCAAACGCGGATTCCAACATAAAATCTAACAACCCCTTCCTGTCGGGTGGGGAAAAAAGTGACGATTCAGCAACTAGGTCCTCCAGTAGAGAGGTTAGAATAAGGGTACCAACTTTTGTCGCGGTCTACTTTAGTAGGGGAACCCTACCCAAAAATAGAAACGGTAAAAGGGCACCTAGCTGGGGGACCTAGCCAATGACAAGACCACGCCTGCAGGTGATTGGTGTCCTGGTACTCATCCACCAGCACCTCTCAAGGCCAAGCTCTTCCCAAACAACTCCGACGGTATTTTTTTGGCGGCCAGGCCGATCCCATTCTTCCAGCGGCTCCCGGGGCTTTCAACAGAAGACCCAGACCCTCCATTGGAAACCCTGTGGTGTTTGGGGGTCTCAAAACCTGGATGTTTAATTGATCACAACAGCTAGCTGCCGCATGGAATTCCATGATAAACAGGACGCATGCGGAGGTCCTTTGTTCCATGGATATATGGGTGCGTGGTACCTGTCTCGGGGGTGGTTTTCAAAGGGAGACTAAAGAGAAGACCGACAAATTTGGGGGTCCCCCGATTTTGAGACATATTGTTCAGTCCCGGGATATGAAATGGGATTTCCCAACATCCTCTTGGTTCCCTGAAAGGTGAAAAGGGTAACTCGAAAACACCCAGGTCCCAACCTTTTTGCCTTCAAGACTTGGGTCCCATGCCCCAAGGAAGTCGAACAGAAAAGTCTGCAACTGGAAGCTTCACATTGGAACAAGATTCAGCAGTTCACACCCCGTCTTTGCAGATTCACACAATCCGCTCTTTACCAAACTTTTCCTCACGCGGCGATTGAGTCACAAAGTTCCGTCCCAGATGTCTCTTTAGACATCACCTCGACAATTCACCCACTTGATGACCACATTCGATTGGAAATGCAAGAAGCACACCACGGTTGGGCCAAGGCCCTAATGCAAAAAAGAACACCCACCCTTTTTGTGGGGCACCCCGACTTTTTGACATATACCCAACATGCTTAACCCTCGCTTCAAAGGTGCCTAGCCGGCTCTTTAAACCAGGGGCTCCACCCTGCCACCTGATTTGACATTGGGACCTCCATGCTGCCTTTTGATTGGCAAACAGGTGTGTCGTACAAAAACCGGGCCGCACCTACCAACCTTTGAAGAGTTCTGCGTTGAAGCCCCGCCTTTTTCTAAAGAAGACCCAGCAGGAAAAGGAAACAACTAGCGTGCATGGGAAAAAACAGGCACCAACCCCTCTGCAGTAGCTGATTTTGAAAGAAACTCCCCACTCATTCCCTTTCTCACCCTGCCCAGCGAGTTATGTGTCATGCTGAATTCACATGGTCAGTAAAACCCCACAATAGTCACCACCATCCAACGAAGAAAAAAAGATGACCCCACAAGAGTCACTTTTCAACGAAAAGCAAATTACTGTGTGACACCGATTCGTTGCGCAAAATGGCTGTGAGTCAAAACTAGGTACCCGAAATGGAGCCCTGGTAAATGGAAACATGGACGAAAACCTGCGGTCCCTATCCTGGTGGTTTAATTTTGACCCATACCCATATGGCCATGGATCAAAATCCAAATCCCGTAGGCCCATATCCCAATCCAACCACTAAAATAGGTTCTCTAAAATGGGTGTATTCGAAACCAATGTTCGTACCCCCAGTGAACATCCCAATCCCCACTAAAATAGTTCACCGGAAGTCGAGAGCGTGTCCCCGAGCCGCGTGCTCGCAGCGCCGCGCCAGGAGTTCTCGGGTCTCCTCATCCTCCAGCGCC